>SDVV010032797.1:0-11380 GCA_016164225.1 Gammarus roeselii
TATACACATATGTTAGGTATAATTCATGCATCGATATTCAACACAAGAATAATGTCACCATGACGCGTTATGACTGCATATATGCCCTGGAGATAGCGACTGCAAATATCCCCTGGAGATAGGGACTACAAAACAGCTCTGTAGATAGTGTGTGAGCGGAGCTCAGATGATGTCCCGCTCCGCGAACCCAGCAGCCAATGGGTGAGCAGCATCGCACGTTAGTTTCCCCGATACCTCCCTCCCAGCCAATGATAGCATCCTCGGACGGTGCTCGGGACTCCGATCACGGGCTTGCGGCAGTGTCTTACGTGGAACTGTTTTAAGTGGACCTGCGTTAGATTATGCTACCGAGGTTGGTTATTTACCGTTAACTTATACATATTTTATTCTAGTATCAGTGTTATGATACGTGGTATTGTAGCTGAATATCGGCTGTGTTAGAAATATTTAGAGTGTTTCCACGCTAAAGGACCCGATTTAATTCCATTCCCCATACATTATATACGTCAGTCATGCTCAAGAGTAAAGTGTTGGGTTGCTCACGGGAGCTTATCTCATGGTCGCAAAAAGGCACTACCTCCCGCAGGTGGTGCGATGACATACATGTTTTATCCTGTCATAATAGAACATATTACGCGGACCAGTTCATGCTCTTCTGTGATTTTTTATACAGTGAATCTTAACCAGTGTTTACGAGTGTAATGTCGGTGTTACGAAGCCGTGTGTTATTTTCTAAACTGTCTTAGGATCATTCTATCGCGTCCTCCTCCCATTCAATTTTCAATAGTCTATTTTTGTGAAATGCTATAGGCATTTTATCCAGCAACGTTTGAATGATGTCATTGATGTCTCCGCTTATCACTGTCTTATTGACTAATAAACTTTTGAGGAAATCGAGAATGTGGATACGACTTTGAACATTGGGATGCCTAACAAAGCCGTTCAAATCAATTATAAATGCTGTGTTGTTTTTAGGTAGTGAAGCAAACCGGCGGACAATGATCTAGCCACGGAGGGAAATGAGGCTGTATATAGTGCTGCAACATTGCCATTATTTGGCTCCTTTTGTTTGATCGGTTCCGGTGTGGGTTCTGTAGTGAAACTAAAGCAATATATTCCTTGGATAAAATTTAGCAATTTTAGTGCTATTTCAGGCGAAGCGTTCAATCCAGCATATTGTCCTCACGTTTATTCAACCTTTGACTGCAATGTTGACTGCAATATAGACTGCTATGTTGTGCTACTTCTGGCCCTGTCGTGATATATAAGGTTGTTACGCCACCGCATATATGATTTGTTTTGAACTTATCCATCTTAGATTTTGTAACTAGGTAGTAAATCGATTTATCCATGAATTATTTTTGTCAAGAAACACAGCAGTGGGTAACTGTAAATTTAACAGAAACCCTCCATGCACGGTTGATAATGTTTTCCGTTCGTTCCGGGACGATTTACTCCCGGATGATTTACTGCCTAATTGTTTTATTATAGAGTTGAATTTAGTTACCCATGACTTGGTTAGCTTGTCATAGACCAATTTTCCGCTCAGTAAATTTGTAAATATTTCGCAGATGATTTTAACTTCTTTGTCGGTTATAGTTTGATGAGTTGACTACGTTCGGATGATTTTAGTTGATTTAATTTATCACACAAGTTCAATTTCCGTTTCAAAGTACGTTAATCACACATCACGAAATTAGAGATATCTTTCTGTAACTTTGTTAGTCTATTCTTGTTTTTTAAAGACATAACTTTGTTTATTCTTGTAGGATGAACCAAAACTATATGGTGATGGTGGATATGCCGTTGTTGGAGGATGCAGGGAGTGTTCGTGGCATCGGACCATATCGAAATAAGGCCTGTCTACCCCTCGCATGCCATAGCGCAAGCCTCGCAATGTCCGCAAGCTCTAGCGAAAGCCCGCAACCCGGTGCTGCTGCTGATCCGTCTTCGGAACAACCCGGTATTCAGCCTACAGCTCCGCTTCGGAAGTACCCGGAGTTCAGCCTGCTTCTTTGGAACAACCCGGAGTTCAGCCTACTGCTGCGTTTGATGCTCCCTTGACGCTGTCTCCTGTTGGACAGTTCGTTACTCAGCATACTGATGGATCGGCTCCGTCTTCGGACCCATTCGTCACTTGGGATCAATCTGCTCCGTTGCGTGAGCTTATATTTTATCCACCTGCTTCTGAAAGAATTTTGGAAAAATAATTTTGTCACTTCAAAATTTATACCATACACTGAACATGTCAACATATCTGCCATGATCACATTAGGACGCAATGAATTAGTGGAACAAACTGAATCTAAAATAGGCATATTCCATAGACTCCAATGCATTGTGATTGTTAAAATGAGCAAACAAGTTGAGGATGCATCTGTAGATGACAAGGACTGGGTGATAAACACAGAAGCGATCCAGCTAACAAAAAACACTTTGCTATCTGAACTGATTGAGGATCTCGGGGTTGATTTACAGAATAAATGAGAAAACATGAACGAGAAGGTAGTGGCTGGAGCATTACTACAGTAACCGTGTAGAGCTTAAATTCTACAAGAAGGGTGTTAATAGAACAAAACGTATGAGGGATTATGTTCTTTGGCACAAAAACTGTCCAGGCCGGCACCACATTGTCAACATCAAGACAAAAAACATTAATTGTGTATTGACTAGCCTCATCGTACATTTCCATTTGCCCGAAAATACACACCTCTCAACTTTTAAACAACAGTCGGAGCGTACTTACCTCCCGAACAAAACACATACTTTAACTTCCCACAACTTGCCTTGAACAAACCTGTTGCTTTAGGAGATTTTCCAGTCATAGAAAAGGACTGTGAAGTTAACGTTAGACTATATCAGCTAACAAAAGAAAAGGAAGGTTATGGACTTGTCAGTATATACAGAGGCAGTTTAGAAGCCAGTGAGGACGGCACGATCCTCCTTGTGTCATACGTCATATACAAAGAACTTGTTTGGTTGGTTTTGTATGCAGGTCATGAATGAAAGCAAAAAAGCTGGACACGTAAAACTGTGTTCGTCCAGTACAGGCTGGCAAAACATCGTTATTCCTGAAGAAGGCGAAATGTACCAATTCTCAGCCATGCACGCAACAATGAAACCTTCCGTTGTTCGTTATTATGACTGTGAGTCTATGCTGGATACATGCCGAGAGGGAAAAATGTAGTTAACATACACAAGTTGTGCATGTACAATTATACTCTATGGATAAAAACGGGAAAATTGTAAGGCACTAAGTAGTCGATTCGACTTCAGCTCCGCTTGATTAGATGGTGACACATCTTTTCAAGAATATGTTACTGGATTATAATGATTATATAGACACCTTACCATTGTTCCCGTCCTCACAAGACATAACCTCAAAAATATTGCGAAAGCAAAACATGTGACTGCTGCGGGGACACTTTTGGAGAAAAAGGGGGGAAAAAAGTTCGCCATCATAATCCGTACATCGAGGGCGTCTTTGGACCCAACAATGAAGTGATATCTGGCAACTATATTTGGGCTCTGTGCTCGAATTGCTACATCAGAATCACGGAGAAACTCAGGTTCATGCCTTGCATAGCTCACAATGCATCAGCCTATGATATGAGATTTATATTAAGAGGAATGGACGGTACTAACTTCTGAAAAAAAAAATGTGTTGTCAAAACAGTCAGACAAAATTTTCAGCATCTCCGTCGCCTCGAACGATGCCATAAGAAAGTACGGTGTCATGTTTATCGACTCCTACTCCTTTCTCACCTCAAGTTTATACAGTCTTGCCAAAATTCTTAAAGACAGTGGCCATGACATGCAGCTTCTCAAATCCCATTTCACGATTCTCGGGTACAGTGACAAGGTTCTAGACCTCGTTACTCGAAAAGGACATTTCTGCTTTGAAGCCATCACATCGGATTATGTGCTGGACTAAACAGATATCCCATCACAACAAGACTTTTACAGTTAACTTCGAGGCAAAGGAATATCGGACTCTGATTATGCTGAAATGATTGAAATGTGGCAAGCAGCAAACTGCAAGACCCTTCGTGACTATATGATCATCCACCTCCTCATCGACATGTTGCTACAGACAGGTGTCTCCCAAAAGTTTAGGGAGACCATGACACGCGACCACACTCGGATCCCGTTCATTTTGTGAGCGCCCCTGGCTCCGCAATGCAAGATGCCCTCTACAAAGGCAAGATGAAACTGGAGTTGGTCATAGATATCAATCCACTCCACTTGATTGTCAAAAATACATGAGGCGGATTCGTGACGTTGACGAAAGGTCTTACCAAGATGAACAATCCTCGATGCAAAGACTTTGACCCTAAACTAACTGTGTCTTCAGCAGCAATGTGGGACTTTAACAGTCTATATGATGGATGCTTGAGTGAGCCCCTCATCATTGGGGATATTCACGAGCTCACACCCAAAGAAATTCAAGCAATCAACTTGGTGAACGCGGACTGTTCAGGCGAGTACAGGTATATTGTCTGTATCGATGCCCAAGTTAGCGACAATATTGCACGAAAAAACAGACGAGCTGCCTCTACTACTACATCACGAGGAAGTCAGCTTGGACGATGTTCCACCCCTCACAAAAAATTTCTTGGCCGGCTCGGATCATTTCAAAAACAGGAAATGATCTGATTGTAAGCTGGTTGTTGGTCATTTGCCCCAAACTGACTACCTCGTGGCCCTGGAATTATTGCAAGTACTCCTCAGACAAGGACTGGAAGTCACCTAAGTTCATCAATTTTTTCTAATCAAACAGAAACCTGTCTTTCCTATATAAGCTTTAATCAAATAGGATATACGGTGATCTTTTGCTCAATCCGCTCAACAGAAGTTTAGAGGCAAAGATCTTGTGCACAGCCAACGAGTTCCGTAAAACACTCTGCCAACCCCCTCCTGAAAAAAACTGCTACGTCATCGGCCCCGAAACAGTTATCATGATCCTCAAGATCAAAAATATCCGAATGGTTCACCCACTCCAAGTTGGATTCTATGTGCTTGAAAAAGCTAGAGCAAAAGTTAACAGCTTCTTTTATGACACTCTGAAACCACGCTACGGTGACAACGTCTCGCTCATCTACTTGGACACAGACTCGTTGCTGCTCCAGTTCAAAGGTGTGGATGACATTGAGGCGGAAATGCGTAAACCTCCCATGGCTGAATACATAGATTTATCCAACTGCCCAAAATCATCCTGTGTACGATGAATCAAGGAAAGGATAACTAGGACTACTGAAAAGTGAAACAGCCAACGACTACCCGAGTGAAATCATTTACTTGCAACCAGAGTGTTACAGTATGTTGCTCGAGTCCGACGCCACAAAATCAGCTGCTAAGGGTATCAATTACCAGACACAAGTCAAAATCAGATATGATCAATACAGAGACATTCATACCCAGAAAACATACACACACTTCAAGACCAAACACAACATTCGCGCGCAAGCATGCCAGCTTCAAACTGTACGTAATATTAAAAATTGTCTCAGTAAGTTTTAAAATAAGCGTTACTATGTTGATGCATGCACATTTCTTGCCAATGGGCATCCAGACTTTCCCAAAAAAACATTGAAGTTGAATGTACCGTCACTAAAAAGAGGAATCGATGTGTCGTGGATGATCATACTAATGAAAACATGGATTTAACCTGGAAGAGTCGTAGGCCGGGTGAGGCCGTCTTTGGCGAGTGTATGCGCGTGAAAGACAACAGTGCATCAACGTTTTCAGGTTTTATTCTCTAAATATTCCTAATATGTTCTAAATATGAACATATGTAACTATGTATGTTCCATTGTCCAACTAGATAGAGGATATATTGATGTCTACAAGCGATTTGTTGTCTGTATGACGTAGGACCCAGTGCAGGATTCAGGAATCGGAGGACTTTTTTGTCTACGTCTCATCGCTGGTCAGTAGCCAATTGTACCAAAACAACACATCTTCAAGTTTTACTATTAAAATTTATCCAGGAACACAGCTACAGGGAGAGTGGAGCGTAGGACGTGTAGGAGTATTCTGTAATGACGGGTTCAGGATAAAAAAAACACGATGAACAGTACAAGAATGTAATTTACGTATACTATTTTAATGATAATAATGAAAGAGTAGGGCATGAAATTGCTTTGATTGTTCCTAGAGAAAATATATTTGGCAATACATTGAAAGAACACGCCTCTAAGATATAAATCATCAGAAAAAGTCTGTTAAGGAAATGAATCGTTAGAGATGAAGGAAAATTGCTTGAATATGATAGTGCCACACAACGCAAAGAGTTCAACGCCTTTATTCAACAAAACATGTCACAATTCATATATAGTGAAGCTACGGTGGTTTAGTATTTTGTTGGAGAAAGATCGGCTGATTTATTGGGTGGAGCGATGTGTAAATATAAATTCGGTGAAGGTGCCGGTGTCTACATGTCTACAAGGTGTCGACACAGGTGCCGACACAGCGACGCTAACGATTCTGTATATATGCATTGTGTCGACACATGTGCCGACACAGTGAGGCTAACGATCCTGTATATATGCATTGTGTCGACACATGTGCCGACACAGTGAGGCTAACGACCCTGTAATTCGTACAAAAGTGTTCATGTGTGATATTTAAAAAAAATGCGTAAAATATATCCATGTGGAGTGATTTGATTTGTATATCGCGCAAAATAATGATCAAATATCATACATAAACATCAAACATGCATGAAAATATATAAATATTGGTTAAGTTGTCTAGGATGACTAGATCTTTGAACCTAATATCGCGTGAATCTGTTCCACATCAGAAAAGTGTAACAAATTGAAGTGAATTTGTCTTTTTGGATCCGACCTGCTGAGTCTCATCCTAACATGTAACTGAGATATCAATAAAAGTTCTGGAATCTAAACATCTGCAAAAGGCCATTTGCTGGATCAAAATTGGAGAAGTGTATTTAATCTGCTAATGACATGTTAAATATACAGCCCGACGTTAGGATGACTGTCAGGTTAGGTTGCCTAGGCATTAATGTATATGGCAGTGTATGGTAACCCTTTTCGTATACATTGTTTATTTGATCTATGTTGTCGTACATTGATATATATTTCGCTAGTTATGTACCTTAGGCATAATTTTTATCCTAGATCTTGTTGACTGCGGACCTTACATCACAGATCTGCAGTAAAATGTAAGAGTGGACTTACTCAATATTCGTTATAATAGACGAAAAAAGTAGGAGGAACACATCCAACATTACAGCAAAAAAATCTTATTCAAACAGTATTACCAGACACAAAACTTTCTAACGCTTCAACACCCAAAACAATTACTGAGGTAAACGGTAGGTTTACAAAAACGTTTTGAACGAGCGATCACCCAACATTACTTGAAACTAGTCGATATTACTTTACTTGTAACACGCGAAGGGAAAAAATATATATATGTAGGTACATAAACTGGTAAAGATTGGTAAAAACTACAGAGTCAGAGGATAGATTTGATATGAATAAAGCTTAAATCAATGAAGAAATACATGACATATCTATGAAAACGGTGAAAAAATATTTTTTCCTTGGTTAGATTAGGTAAGGATAGGTTAGGATGGGTTAGGTTTACGGCCCTTCTACATTACAAGCCTATAGTGAAGAATGCAACAGTGCATGGATCTGGTGAATGCTCGAATAAGTCAGATATTCTGAATTGGATCTCATAACATGCGGGAATAAGCATCCAGTAAAGACATGCGAGTGGATAACATAATTGAGATGTATATTAAGTCATTCAAGAATTTCATCACTAAATCTACACAAATCCGGTAGATTAGTTCTCCAGGACGACATGGAACCGGACCCAAATCCAATGTCAAGAGGTGAAACATATCAATATTTATGGTCATTACATCCAATTAAGCGTATTTTATACCCAACATTCTATGAAATTAGACGAATTTATACCTAATACATATGTATCCCGATGATAACCAATCGAAACATATAACAACAACTATAAAAAATAGCTAAATAAGATTCTCCACTCTACCCAAACCGACATTGCTTAACCATGCTATACGGCGTATCCTGCCGTACCCCAGAGGATAAGTCCTACACCAACATGGAAGGTGTACGGTCAATCAATACATGATGCCGATGTACACTACCGATCTGTAATAAATAGAAATAATCCTGCACTTCAACTCCTAAGGTGATCTGGTACATGAAAAAAATCCTATACTAACATAACAGTCATACCAAAAATATCTGACATTTAACACTGAGGTATTGCGAAAAATGTTTTTTATACTATGATACCTGTTCAAATCTAATCAAATTTCCTAGACCTAACTGATACTTTGTCTCTAGTAGAAGAAAATCTAGTAGAGGCAACACCAAGTCATGATACAATACCTCAGACGTTCCATGCATCTGTTTAGTCCATCGTCTCTGAACAGCGTCGAGCAAAGTCACATCCTGGACAGAACCAGGAATCTATACACAGGAACAGTTGTCAGAAATGGGTCTGGTCAAAATATAATAAAATAAGAAGAATGATGCAATAACCGACAAATTGTGCCTGAAATAGTGTGCTTCATGGACGATTTAAACCTAAAATATCCTGGAAAATCTTATAACTGTATGAGATAACTATTGAAAATTCCAAAAAAAAAACTACAAATTCAACTAGTTTGACCCATCCCACCTAAGAATTGAGTAACGCTTGGAGACTTCATCTAAATGTTAACTATTGTTGAAAAGATTAAACGTCGAAATGCTTACATTGATATGGAAAATCCAATCCACGCCTATTTTATGGCTTTCTCTATGTCCAATAACAAAGAAAACGATAGAAGGAGTTACTGCCAGAGTAAGTAAAACACACCGCAGGAAACTGACATTCGACCAAAACACCATTCACATCGAAACAATGGATTCTTCTCCATTGAGATCGGCTTAGGTATTATTACAAGTTCTGTAATGTGAACAGACTATACATTAAATATGTTGTCTCTGCACCGAACCCAAATCCATGTCGAGAGGTTGAACATACCGATATTTTGGATCATTACATCCAGTTAAGATAATTTATACTCAACAGTCCATGTTTTTTTTAATTCGTTTGGGTTTAATCCAAAAAATATAGGGAGGAAATATAGCATCGTATTAGAATACTCATGCAAAATACAACTTACAAATACAGATACAGACACTGGGCTGAAATCCCCAGCATGGGGGTGGCCGACGGCATGACGCACCTCACACTCTCATACACTCACACTCGCACACCTTATCTTGTACTACAGAAACCGATCCAATGTGATCAATCATTGGTTTGCGAAGCCTACTGCAACTACTTTGCGTAGTATCTAAGTCAAAATATACCCGTCAAAAAGGTAATCGAGCGATTCTACAACAGCGAATAGCGGTTGAAAAATTCATCATGAACGTGTCCGTAAATCAACATTTGTGCAAGGGGAACAGTGTGGAGACTTAACCTTTGATACTGCATGTAAATTATTAATTAACTGTTAGATTTATTATCAATCAAAATTATCTAATAAACGTATGTTATCAATATCCTAAACATTCAGAGCAGCAGCATTAAAATTGCATATATGCAGCATGACATACAACGAAATTGCAATATAGTATGCCCAGCATTGAAATGCAAATACTTATATGTATATAAAAATATATAACCTACTAACAAATAAAAGCTGTCCGTTCATCCGAATGAGTCATCTCCGTTCCTTCCACGCCGCACGCCTTCCGCTACCCTCCGCGCCGCTGACTCTAGATTGCCCGTTTTGCGCCGCTGTCTCCCACACGAATGACTCTAGATTGCCGTTCTGGATCCACTTATAGCTACTTACTTCAAACACCCATTCCAAATACCATCGTCACAGCGAATTTTGCTAATCAAAACGAAAATGAGGATCGGTATACATATGATGGGATCACTAAACTTTAATATATCCGTTAGCAATAGTTATCTATTTGATAATGTCAGCGTAAATATAAGATTGGAGCTGGCAAAACCAAGTAACGTTCTTCAAACGCATGGCAATGAAGGATACATTTATTTAGTTGATTCATGCCAATTCTGATGTAAAAAGGTTATACCATACCCTACAGCTTTGCTTGCTGTAACTAAAGCGCTAACAAAAAACAATGACATAATTGAATACATGTTCGATCAACCTTTTGTCAAAACAATCTTGTTTCCTACCGGTCAAAACTCCATCTCCATTGATTCCCTCTTCAACGGGGTTGTTTCACATAAATTAGCCCTATTTTTAATTGATAAAGCGGCACATAACGAAGCATATGTTTGCAATCCAAATTACTTCCATCATAACGACATCATAAACGTTATCGTCGATGTCAACGGAAACTGCGTCGTTACCAACATTTGATCATCGTTTCCCAGAGAGTGCACCCAAGCATACCATCAAACACTTACGGCTCTAGGGACGCGTAACAGCTCTCATCTCATCACAAGACAAAAATTTCCTGCAGGAAGAACTATATTTGTTTTAGATACAAGGCGAACCGACTCTGAAGATGTCATTAACCTAAAAAAAAAAAACAAACATAAGTATATTGGTGAAATGCGAAACTACACCCACTACGAATAAGATCTTGTTCCTGGTAGGTTATACACTTAGTGTCATCCAAATAAATTCGGCAAGGGGGGTATTCCCCAACTATCTACAGTTAACATGGATAATAATCAAATTCACAACATATACATGAGCGAGCTAGTTATGAAACGTGCCTATATATGATGTTTTGCTGAAAACAGAATGCCCATGTATCCAATGAACAGCTTCATGATTGTTAACAGCGAAAGCAATGCTAATTTAATGAGTCATTGGATCCTAATATTAAAAACCTATTTGGTTCGTTTGGGTTTAATCCAAAAATATATTGAGGAAATATAGCTTCGTATTATAATACTCACGTAAAAATAACTTGTACTACAGGAACCGATTCTAAGTTGTCAAACCTTGGTTTGTGGAGTTTACTGCCTCTACTTTGTGTATTATCTATGCCAAAATATACCCGTCAAAAAGATAATCGAGCGGTTCTCCAACAGCGAACGACGTAAAAATTATACCAAAGTTGAAAAATTCATCATGAACGTATCCGGAAATCAACATTCATGTGAGCAGACTATGTGTGGGGTTTTAAACTGCAATACTGCATGTACATTATTATGTAACTGTTTGATTTATTATCAATAAAAAAGTATCATATGACTGTATGTTATAATTACCCATAAATACTTGGACTAGCATTAAAATTGTACATATGCAGCATGACATGCAATGAATTGCAATACAGTATGCTTAGCATTAAAAATGCGATAAAAATACCAACGGTAG
>SDVV010032798.1:0-11379 GCA_016164225.1 Gammarus roeselii
ATTGCATTAGAAAGAAGTCCATAGCAGAATATTTGTATTTGGACAGGCCAAAAGTATTTGTTTCAATTCAGGAGTTCATGTTACCAAATTTGTTGTAAATTCCTCTACAGAGTACAACGGTAATTCCTTAAAGCAATTGTTTATTGCAAATTCCTTTGATCTGAATATATGATGCTCAACGCGTCAGCTTAGAAGAAAAAAATTATTAGACAATTCCCATTTGACAGAAAATCATCAAACTAATGAATGAAAGCAATTGCACAAGATTAATGCTCGTGCCTGGGATAAATTAATAAGCCAGACTTAACCGATAATCCGAGATACAAATTTTCTTTATTATGATCTGTGCAGTCAAAAACAAAAGCTGACCTGAATTTTTGAAATGCATCTGCATCAATTTCTCGTTCAAACCATACTCAAGTAGACTTGTTTATTTGCTCGTCGTTCTGATAACACTTCCTGTGTTTTCAACACCCAATAAATGTTTAGGTTGCGGTGAACACAATGAACGTCAACTAAAAAATCATTGTAAGAACTTGTTATCCCGTTACAGTGATCAAACTTCTTCGATTTGCTACACGATCATTTTAGACACGAGGTGAAGGATCGAGCAATCTCTTAGACCAGGAAAAGAGTGATATGAGGGAGGTCAACTTGTTGGTAATCAACATAAACTGTCATCAATATTACGTGGATAATTTCTTGCAGCAATATCACATCCTTCCTTCTCGAAGTTCTCTGCAGAGTCTACGAGCAAGAAATAAAGCAAAAATTATATAAGTTCATCCCTAGAGGAAAAAGTACAAGCTCAAACAAACTTCCTTAGTATCTTGGATACCAGGGTAGCATGTGAAATGTCATGTAGTATTTGTTATATATAAGATATTTTGTCTGAGCGATGTTCAGATTCCCTTTGAAGTAACGTATAGATACTACTATAAACATATTAAAACAACAAAAATGAGACTAATAAATATCGCGTATATTGGAACCTGTTATGATGTGGTACGCTGAGTATTTGTTTCACATTGTAGAAGATAAAAATTCAGATACTGAAGTCAGACAGAATCGCCCGGAATGAGAGGGGCCGACGGTTAGATGCACCTCACACTTCACTCATGAACTCACACCAATCCCATATCGTAGCACCACAACGCTGAATTGTCTGGCCATGACTCGTTTTGTCAGGAGTGATGTCCTAGATCAATGTCAGCAGCAATGCCCGACCTGTTCAACCCTGGCGCGGTATGATTGCTGGGTCTCCCCCTCACCCACATCCATCCGGGTCTTAACGAGAATTCAAATGGAGGAGAGCGCATCAGGAATGCGGTAAGATTCATGCATTTGCAATTATTTTCCACCCATCTAGCCATTGCATGCCCTGTCGACATCTCCTTAAAAATGTCTCGCCAACCTCAAGACTTCTTCTCGACGTCCATCAGCACAAAACATGTCGTTTTCTAGGCCTACAATAGCTCAATTTCATCAACCTTCTCTTACTACTCCCATCATCCACTATGGCCCTGTGTCAGAACAATCTCAGAACAAGCGATTTACTCAGTCCTCAAACTGGCATTTAAATCTCTCAAACGATTCGTCTCATAAACATTCATCCTCTCTCGCGTCTCAGCCCTGTGGGGCAGAAGTGTGAGAAAATTAAAAATGTCCTGTTACCCAATGTTCTACAGCTCATTCAACTCTGCAGCGTACGCCCCACTTGTCACCCTTCCTTCACTCGCGATTTCACCTCAGTTCTTCTGTCCAGTCTTCTCCATATGAGAGCTAGGTACTCATAGCACAGAACCTACAATGTCAAATCAGGAAGTTACTGATAATTCTGATATTTATATTTGTTCTTTCCACGTATAAAATCTACACATTAACGCACAAAGAAAAATGCATCTATAAAATCGTGTGTTATCTACAAACAAAAAAATATTTGTGCAATAAATCATGCTCCTGAATAACATTTTTTTCCCAAATAAGTGTAAATGTAATTATATAAACGCGGATTAAAGTTTGCAAACGTTGCTCCGTTTCCGCCTCTTCCTCCCGAAGCAGTGTACAATGTTCAGATTGTTTGCTACCAACCGGCTAATGAACAAGTTCAATGGAACACCAAATCCAGCACAACCGAGTGCAGTCACAAAAACCCTTCGCATTTTTCCCCTTCAAATTTGAGACAGTGAATGCTGCAGTATATCATCCAATGTTGCTCACATCTTTAAAAATAAGCGGTACTGTGAAAAATAACCTCCAGTGCTACATTTATCGGGTGAAATCATTTGCACCGTATTTTCCCCCAATTGCGCTAGCTGAAGTAAGACGAAACTATATTTTCTCAATTTATTTTTTTGTATTTTGCCAAACTCTGCAACCAAACGGCCGTTAGGCAAATAAACTTCTTAAGACTCAGATTGACCAGCATTTGAGCACATCTCTAGATTACTCACAACAACACGCCTCCGAACGTTGCGAATTGGTTAATCGATTAGTGAAGGAAAAAAGCTCGCTTCGTGCAGCTTCATGAAGGCTCAGAAAGGCGATGATGTGACGAAGAGAATAACTTTCCCCACTAACGTTCAATGCAATTGTCTTAAATTGTGTTAAAAACACTTCGTAACTTGCATGGGTAATATTGTGAAGCAAAAATGTATTTATTTGCCTCAATATTTTACTTGGATTCGTCAAGACACGGTACAGCTGACTAATCACCCACTTGAGGAATATTTCGGCGTATCAGCTATTCGAAGACTACATTTTGGAATCAAAAATAACAAACCCTCACCTCATGCTATCATTGATAATCTTAAAGAGACTATTGATATTTGGTTAGCACTCAAAGACGAGCAGGCAATATACGAAATCGCAAATAAAAAAATACACAAGGCAATTATTAACTAATTTAAAAGCATGATCGGCATCAAATATTAGCAGCCTTTACCACCGTTGAGATTAGAACGTCCCTTCCTTTTTTTCTGCATATTTTTTCCCACACGAGATTGATTTATGTTTCGAAAATAACGTCGTTACTGAAGGAACATCGAGCATAACAGAACCCTGCACCAAGTATTATAGAACTTGCAAATAACGGTCTGCAACAGGACCCTTTCAATTAACTGTTTCATTTAAGAGCGATATTTTCTGTACTTCTGACAGCACGAAGTGTTATTTCTCATCACACGCTAGAGGAATTACATGAAGCAACATGTAACCTTCACTTGCAAGCCCATCTAGTATCTCTAAATGTTAAGAACAAAAAAGGAAACGTTATCCATGGAGTTTCATAGCGCTGTGCTGCATTCAGAAGCAACCATCCCAAATTAACCGTCCCGCAAAAGAACCACCGACCAACCATCTTTATTCACCTAGAATTTCCATTAACAGCCATTCTTTTTGCAGCTTCTCATGAAAAATATTTTGTTCTCAGAGCATTTCTTGTACAACCCTTACTTGCCCAAGCATTTCTCGTCTGACTCATCTTTTTCCAAACCTGCTCATCCAAAAATTTTCCTCTCAGCTTTTTGTCGCAAAGGATTTCATCTCCCAGCCTGTTTTCTCCCAGTCATTCTGTCCCACGACTTACATCTCAAAGCTTTTCTCCGCCCTGACATTCATATACAATCATTTCATTTGCCCGACTGTCATTTCCTAGCTTTTCTTTACCCTGACATTCATTTCCCCTCATTTCATCTGCCATTCTGTCGTGTTTACGTCTTTCTTATCTCTACCATTCGTCTACCTCATTTCGTCTGCCAGACTGTCTTTTCCTAGCCTTTCTTCTCATAGCCTTTTTATCGCCGTAATTTCGAGTTCATGTTCCCAGCGTTTGCTCTGAGTTCTGAGCGACCTTTTGAAATAGACCATAATAAAATATTTTAGGTCGCTGGAGCCGGCTGGGACGAGATACCTAAACATCTATGAAGAGCGCTCTGCTTTGTTTAGCTTTTGGGAGTAACATGGTTTCCCGGTATGCAAAAAGTATATACACATACAAGTCACATTGGAGTCATCGTCACTCAACAGCGAAAAAAAAAAACTGAGAGCATTCGTATGGAACAGAAATAGATATCACGGTTATTTTTTCACCTAGAAATATTTGTTCGGTCAGTGTGGCTGTATCTTATTCATGGTATTGACAACATGAATTCCCCATCCCAAGGATCATAGGCAGGGAAACATGTGTGCATTGTAATTCAATGCTGACCAGCAATACGCATTGGGACAGTGGGAACAGATGACTGAACATCCACATGATTTTTTCATTATCATGACACGAAAACCGTTTCGGGAATATTGAAGGCTCAAAGGAAAAGGAACAGTGAAAACTTGGATATTAAGTTTACTTCTTCGACTGCTATTAGTATTTTTCGAACAAAATTTGTCGAATATATAGTAAATGTGAGGTCTTGAGACTTCTTCCGCCTCCATTGAGAAGTTACATTTGTGTTGCGATGTATGATATCGACAATAATAGTTGCCGCATGTTAAAGAACATTGTATGTTTGCATCATTTGTATATTCCATTTGTCATTCCACAAAATGGTCTCCTTCTGTTGCCTGTCAAGACTGACAGAAGTCGATCTGATGTCTGTTTGATTTGGTCGAGTTGACTCGAGTCGAAAAAATCGTGTCGCACATGGCGACACAAATCGTGTTCTGTTATTATACTGAAATGAATGATTGAACTTTGCTCAATCGACGGAATCTGATGGGTTTATTTTCCCATACCAAAAATTCATGCGCGTATTATCTGATTAAAGATTCTAAGACATTAACTGATGACAAATATTTAATGGGCTTCTTCACATATTCTACCAACTATAATCCGTACGACCTGCTTGATTTTCCCCATTGCTTTCAGATGCTTGCAAAAAAACATTTATTAAGTTTAAGGAAGATAATCGGAAGGGGATAAAGCATTCCTTAAGTTTGAGGGTAATATTAGGAAGGCAATAAAACATTCCTTAAGTAGAAGGATGATAATCGGAAGGGACACAGTGAAATATTTCTAGGATAAATTTCAATGAAGTAGTAAAAATTTCAGGAATAAACCCCTAACACATGCATTCTGTCGGCCAGGGGCTCAAACGCCACTCTTCTGTTGACGATAACGTCAACACATATCTCTGTTGAACACAGCACACGTTGTTGGCAGCACAGAACAGTTTCTTGCCCACGCAGCACACTGTGTCAACTCAACAACCCTTGTTAGCAAAAAAAAACAAAAGTGCACAGCTCACTCTCAAGGCCCTTATCAGTTTACTCCAGGATCTTTATTCCTAGAAAAGACTAAGGGTGATGAATCTGTCTCCGTTAGAACATCGACGAGAGAGGTTATTATAATCAATGCATGAAAACTTCATCATGACTCGCTGCGAACTTCTTCAGAAGTTCGACAAATATGGATGAGTTTAGATCAAGGCGAGGACGACTCTGCGAGGAGCGGTCACCCGAGGGTGATGTTGCTCTCCACCCACGAGCATTCGCTCTTTAACTCCCTGATATCAGCGCTAAGATCACAACATTCGGACACAAACTCGTTGACATCACCAAGTGCTTGTTTGATGTTAACGCTGCCGTTCCTACATTCCGCCCAACCAATAATCGAAAACACCCAGCGCTGGTTTGATATTACCCCACCGTTTATGATACCAAATTTTACAACAAATTATACCAACATTAAATAGTCAGAGTCCATTTATTTTATTATTGTAATCATTATTGTCACCGTGGCACCGAAATATGATCCCACTCATGTGGGATCATATTTCGGGGGTTATTGTTTCGTTTCTTCATTCAAAGGGTTATTCAAATGGTAATGTTGTATTCGGATTAGCGATAATACATTGATTCTTGGATCTTCATCAGTGAGACACATATTATCGACGACGAGTTTTAATCAGAAATGTTCATCAAAAGTTTAGTAAACGTGGAATAACTTCATTCAAGTTTCATTTTCGAACGTTCCGAAAAAAAAAATCGTCATTCAAAGCAGGAATGTTGGTCTCTCTTCGTTCAAAAATTACCTCGTCCCACAAGCGAGTACTTTCGGCTGTTTCGTACCGGCCTACAAGTTTGCTTAATTTGCCACTGATTAACATATTCAGCAATACGTCGAGATCTCTCAAAGAGGTATTCACTCACTACTGAACTTAAGAGAAAGTCCTCATCGAGGGCGACCAAATGTTTAGATAGAGACTGGAAAATTCGAGGTTTAATTTTATTATTTTGTTCAATACATTGTGTGATCAGTTGTAATGCTTTGATTTTCGAATTTTGTAATATTGATAGTTCACCTTCATATGCGAGTATACTTGATATTACGCTAAATAAAATTTGGAAAGATAAAATATTAACGGAGTTTCTACGGCAGGATAAATTATTTTTCTAAAACTGAACCCAATCATACTTATCTGGTTGAGATGCGCAAATAATTTTGCTTATCAAAGCTTCCGAATTAAAAACGGGAATCAGAGGCAAGAGGCCTCTTTCATTGCTTATTTTTCTAATGGAGACGAGTTAGCAAAAATGTAAAACGTCAATTTCTGAGGTTGTGAATTTTATTCTATTTTTATTTTGTTGAACAAAGTTTTAGCTGTTTTATGAGAGAATATCCTATTGTGTCTGAAATTAGTTATGTTCATTTGTATAAACTTTTTCGTAAGCTATTGAATGATTGATTGAGTTCATATCGTTGTTTCCCTGCGTCATGCACTTCGTGATCCCAACTGATGCAACTTTCTTCGTGATCTCGAGTAAGACTTGAGAGCATGAAGCAGAGTCCCCAGTTACTTCTCAGTGTTCCGCTAATGAAGTGTCCCCCCAAAACTCAAGCTGTTACCACAACACCTACTTTTCTCGTGCCAAACAGCTGTCTTTCACCTGCCCAACAGCTGTTTTTCCCTGCCCAACAGCTGTTTTTTCACAGCTTCAACAAAAAAGTTCAAGCAAAGCTCCTTCTGTTTTATGTTGTTCTTTCCTACCTCCGAGAACAATGCGAATTTATTTAGAAAATCAAGTTACTGAGAGAAAAACTTTAGATTATCTGGCGTTGATAGGAACGAGGGGATATAAACCATTATTTTCATAGCAAAGCAGAAAAAATGATGTTCTTTTTCCCACATGAATCAGTGCAATCAAACCAAAGTGCCACATTAGCAAATGGAAATCGAAAAATACCGCCAACTTTTTTCTTACATATAGTCATTTTATTTTAGATATATTAATTTAATTTCCTGTGTTACTACTTATCTCACAATATGTTTGGAATAAATATTTTATTTAGACAAATACAGGCATTAGACCGAACATCCCTGGGTGGGTAGGTGGCCGGTCAGGAGATCGGTGCGAGGTCATGTCAGCAGCAAGGCCCGACAGTGTAACTGGTTTTCCCTTTTTGCGTCACATTGACCGCCCAACTTCCTCCCTTCCACTCAAGACCATCCCGTTTCTTAATAAGACGCCAAGGGCGGGAACGCTCATCAATGCAAAGTCAAAAAATCATCCATTCACGATCATTCTCCACTCGGGCCTGTTCATTGCACTTTCTTTCGCTACCTCCACATAAGTGTGTCCATTTCCTAACGCCTGCTTCACGCCATCCATCCAATCAAACTTTGGTCTAACTCCATGCCTACGTCTACTCACTTCCACCTTCATCTCCTTCTACAACAATCTCCCGTCCTTCATTTTAACCAAGTGCCCGAACACTTCCAAAACACGTGGATCTACTCTGTCACCAATACTGGCATTACTGATATATTCGACGAAATGAAGACTTTCAGAAGCACTTCATTAAAACATTTATAATACAGCAATATTGTAAAATCATTAGGCCCACAAACATTTGAATAAAATTTTAAACATCAATTGTTCTTTCCGCCCGTGCAAGTTCTCTCAGCACATAATTTCAACCCCAATGAAAATATGAGACTGAAGCTATTTTCTGTACCGCCGGTGACCGAGAGAATCCGAAGGAATCTGATTGTATCATTGTGTAAACAGCGACTGTTAAAACTTGAACGCGAATTCGAGAGATCTAATGAGATGAACGAATCAAAACATCTTATGAGGAGGAGCATTGCAAGTTCGAAACCTCTATTGAGCAGTAGCCTTGCAATTTCTAGGCCACTAATGAGAAGGAGCGTTGCAGATTTGAAAACTCTAAGGAGGATCATTACAGTAACGAGACCTCAACGAGAAGGAGCTTTGAGGGTCCGTGACCTCAAATGCTAATGAGCGTTGAAGTAGAAACAATATTCTATACTAAAACGCACAAACTTCTGTTTTATCCATTATTTGGGTTCGTTCGTTGATTTTGGTCCGTTCTCTTGATGGCAGCACCGGGTACCCTGCAACATGTACGGCAATTTCACACGGGAGCGATCATTAGCCTCAGTACAAGATTTTACTACAATGGGCAGCCAAGTTGTGACAATACGGTATCATAATCCAATTGGAGATTAAAATTGAGTAGAAAATAACAGTTTGTCCATTACCTGGAGAGCGCTTTAAATTGGGCAAATCCACACTCTTCCTGAAAACGCGTCTTGGTTTACTTTATTGTCCTTGGTTGAGGGTTCGAATGCTCTAATGAGAAAGAACGTTGCAGGTTCGTGCCGTCTACTGAGATCGAGGATTGCAGGCTCGTGACATCTATTGTTAAGGAGCGTCGCATGATCGTGACATTTAATGAGAAAGAGTATCGTTGAGGATACTGGTCGAGGTAGTACACTAATTAGGTCACCAATAGATATGATTTTCCGTTGAGAATCTGAAATATCGGTATCGAATTTTTTCGCATGAGATGAATGAAACTTTCAGTGGCATTGATGTAGCTCATAATACAGTGTATATCATGGGTGGTTTGAAAGAAAATTTACTTCAGTATCGTTGATCGAATTCAGTTACTGACTATTGTATTATTTTTTTTCACATGTTACTAGTTATCGTCTTGAATTAGTTCGGATGCACGACCGTTTACTTTGTACAATGCTTCTTAGTATGTACCACGCTACCAGAGAGTGGATGTTACTGTTTCAATATCTTATTCGAAAATTACTATGAGCCTTAACAGTGAATTTTGGACTAGCGCTGTTTAACAATGAACGTTTGGACTCGCGCTGTTCAACAATAAACGTTTGGACTCACGCAGTTTAACTATTACCGTTTGGACTCATGCTGTTTAACAATGAGCGTTTGTTCTCGCTCTGTTTAACATTGAACGTTTGGACTCACGCTGTTTAACTGTGAACGTTTGCGCATATGCATCACACATCACACGACCTGTCCTACAACTAATATTATTGTACAATTTTGACATTATCATGTACATAAATTAAGATATCAATCGATCTGCATGCCAGCAACGTGGTGCTATAGCTCGAAGGGACATCCGGAGTTGGTTTAACTTGTTTTAAATGCCAAGTGCATATTTTTAACTCCTCCAGGTCGTGCTCCCCACCCTCTGTGTGGTCGTGATTGGCACTCGTTTAGTGGCACTCAATTAGTGACGAGCACTCGCTTATTGATAGTTACTCGCTTAGTGATTAGTCACCCGCTCAATGGGGTTAACTCGTTTAGTGATAAGCTCGCTTAGTAATGGGCTCTCGCTAAGTAATGGGCACTCGCCTAACCGTGGGAATTCGATTAGTGATTTTCCCTCGTTTAGTGATGGGCACTCATTTAGTTCTGAGCGCTCGCCTCATAATAGGCACTCGCTCACTGAAGGGCACTCGCTTGGAGATGGGCGCTCGCTAGGTCATGGCCATTCTCTTTGTGATGAAGCAGGACTAGGGATGGGCCCTCGCTTCGAACACTCACTGTGTGATTGATGTTCGCTTTGATATGAGCAGCCGTTTGTGATGGGCACTTGCTTCATGATGAGCACTGGCTTTGTGATGGGCACTTGCTTAGTATAAGACTCTCTTTTGGTATTGGTCGCTCACTGAGTGTTGGGGACTCTCGTTTAGTGATGGGCACTCGCTTAGTGAATGCTGGGGGCTGCTTGCTTAATGATGGACACTCACATTGTGATGGGCACTCACTTAGAGATGGGCGTTCGTGTAGTTATGAGCATTTGCATAGTGATGGGCCTCTCGTAGTGTTAAGAACTCGCACAGTGATGGGCGCTCAATCAAATGTGACCGGGTGCTTAGTGATGGGCATTCGCATAGTTGCAAGCACTTTCCTGGAGATAGGTGCTCGCTTAGTGATTGCCGTTGATTTTAAGATTCGCTTAGTGATGGGCCCTCACTTACTGACGAGCACTTGCTTTGTGATGGATACAGGCTTAGTTACGAGCCCTTGTTTAGTGATGGACACTTGCTAAGAGATGAGAGATCATCAAATGATGGACTCCGTCGACCGCTTTTTGCTAAGCACTCTCTGTGATGAACTCTCGAATAGTATTGGACGCTCGCTATGAGATGCTCGTAAAAAATCAATTCATTTCTTTTTTAATCAAATCTTTACACATGTGTGTAAAGATTTTTTTATGCGGAATCCGTTTTCTTTATTCCGAAACTTCTTCACGTTAAGATAAACAACTGCGATCCTCTGGCGCTGTGTTGCAAATACGGCATATGAACAACGCAGGCCAGCGCGCTGCAACTAGATCTTTGTCAGGCCCATGTCCTTCACTCTTTCAACGTGATTCTCTCTAGTCGAACCAACGACCGACGAAGGAAAAAGGGCATTTTCTGTTAAGTGTTATGCGCAATGTAAATGCGCAATTTTTCGATTATGCATAAATGAGTCAATTTTGCTTTTAGTGGTGTAGTTAATATGGGGTGTGTTAATGAAGATGCTTGCATTAACTGCTCAATTTGCCTGCAGGTTCATAGCCTTGATTTGTTCTAACAGTATTTTAATTCATGTCGTTGTTTGCCGTTATTGATGTCAAGGACGTGACTTTCGATTGGGTAAAGAGCCAAACAATTTATTCAACGTATTAGTGATGGGAACGGTTATTATATGCAAATGAATGAAAACGTGAACTCATTTTTGTCCGTACATAGTAGTCCTCATGAATTAGTGTGTGCATCCAGTATACAATGAGCACCGTTTCTTGGATATAATCGTCAGATTTCCAATATCCTCCGACAAATATAAAAATGCGTTTGATGTGTAATCAATCACACATAAAATATATACTTTTGTAATGTATATATAAAATTACATAATCGATAACTAATAAAGTAAGTCTTAGATATGTAAAAATCGTCTTACAAAAGATCCAAGCGCCTCGTTTTTTATACCGAAAATGACCACTCCGACGCTGACGTGCGGACATGCTGAACGATTGAACGGTGTTGTTCAGAATCGTGGGAAATGTACATTCCAGTGTAATATGCATTGCAGTCATTGGTTCCTATA
>SDVV010032799.1:0-11379 GCA_016164225.1 Gammarus roeselii
CTCAGCTTGTGAATCAGCACATCATGAGAAACCACATCAAATGCCTTTGAAAAATCGAGCAGCACAACATCCACAACAAAGCCATCATCCACCCAGTCTGAAACATCTGAATAAGCCAAGAGAAGCTGATCCCCAGTAGACCAAAATTTCCGGAATCCAAACTGGTGAGGGGAGAGAATCTCATTGCTCTCAAGAAACTCAACCAGACCAGAAACAATAATCTTTTCCAAACTCTTGCAGCACACAGAGGTCAGACTGACAGGGCGAGATAGAATAAATTTAGCTGGAGACATGGAAATTTCAGAATGGTACGTATTATTGTAGACAATGATAGACTTAGCAAGGTGATCACACCATCCAGAACCTGTCTGGTTCAAACTGCGCAAAAAACTAACTATGGTACGATTGACTCGCTCCACTGCCCCATTACTAGATGGACAATAAGGTGTTGTCAACTGATGCTTCATATTAACACTGGTCAAGAAATCATCAAATTCGGATGATATAAATTCTGGTCCATTATCTGTGAGTAATGTTGATGGTATGGCTGGAATAAATGGTAAAATTTTAGTGGATAAGGCCTGAATAACTGTGGAACACTTTTTATTTATGATGGGTTCAGCAGCTACCCATTTCGAATAGTGATCAACAACCACCAAGCAGCCAATATACCCTGAAGGGGTTCGAGGAAGTGAAACCAAATCTGCCGCCATGAGTTCAAATGGATATGAAGTTTGAATTTTAAGAATAGGAGGAATTACTGGGGTTGAATATGACTTGTTAGTCTGACACTGGTGACATGTGGTACAAACACCATTTGTAATTTTATAATTGGCTGGGTGCCAAACAAGATGCAACAAAAGGTCCAGGACTTTATCTCTTCCCACATGGGCAAAATTATAATGTAGAGATGAGGCAAGATCAACAGCAATTTTGAATGGGACAACAATAATTGGAGTATGATTATGGTAAACCAGAATATCATGAGATATGAACAATTTTGTTGAATATCGAATAAATGGTTTGAGTTCCTCAGCTCAAAGGTTAGTTGGTACTCTATTATTGATATTGTAAATCAGCAAACTTAGAATTGGGTCCTCAGACTGAACATGATGGATGGTGTCATCATCACACAGTAATGAGATACCTGAAATGGTATTGGTTTGGCCCTTAATTTCAAATCGAATATCATCACCACTAAGGGTCATAGCTAGCTGATGTGACTTTAAGGGAGCTTCCTCCACATGGACCATGCAAATAGATGGTTTCAGCTGTGAGAACAAATCTACTGGCAAAATTCTGGAAATAACTTTATCTTTATGTTCACAGAATTTTTTATAGAGGTCAATATTGATTTCATGTTCTGAAAGAAAATCCAAACCCAAGAGAAAACAGTGTGGCATGATAGCATCTGACACAAAGGCAAATTTGAAAGCACAGGGCATTTTATAAGGACCTATTTCAAATGTTAAATAGACAACCTGCTCAATTGGAGTTCTCTCACCGGAAAACCCAACCACATCACGAATCCGCTCACGCAACACCATGGTTAGCTTCTCTTTAGCAATTACTTCAAGCCCACTGTGTGAAATCAAACTCAATTCTGCCCCAGTATCAAGAACTGCACAAAACTTGAATGAACCAACAGTCACATATACCCGAGGTTGTATACCAATATAATGGGCACATACTCTAGAATTGGTCTCAATTAACAACAGTTGTTTAGTAAATGACTCTTCTTTGTCGTCATCATCATCATCACTGTAGGGATTGCTGCTTGCCCCGGATTCTGTTAATGGGGAATGCTTGATTGAGGCAATGGTATTAATTGGACATGATACTGGATCAGGAGGACAGTAATTACGAGCTTCAAGCAAGGGATTGAAATGAATTCCACTTATACACTGAAGGTGAATACAGTGGGGATAATCTTCAAACTGGTATATAACAGGCTGAGTTGTCCAAACATAAACATGAATTTTGACTTTGAAAAAATAGCTTGCAGCCATAAGGATTTCAAGGGATGGTGATTGTCCTTTACAGCGCATCAATTTCAAGCTTCTATGAGGGTCACGGTTTAGATTCAAATTGTAGCGATCAGGATTTTTGATCAATTCGTCTACTAATTTCACTCTTAGTGCCATATCATCAGAGATGCTTCTATCCAGTGTTCTACTCAGGGCACAACACAAACTGACAAACAAGGAGTCCCCTCCTCCTGCTGATGCTGGTGCATCAAGTGCTAAGCCACAGGGAATCAGAGGAACCGCATTGGTAAAGTCACATTCAGGTATCCAACACCCCAATCGAGACAAAGCGTCCGCAGCAGAATTTAAATGACCGGGGACATATCATATTTCAAAGACATGATCAGCAAGTTCTAATGTTTGGGCTAATTGTGAACAAACCAGACACATATTTTGCAAGTGAACAAGTGGCTGGTGATCAGTATATAAAATTAACTCGACAACAAACAAGAAAGGTCTAAAAGTTTTGATTCCCCAGTGTAGGGCTGTTAATTCTTGCTCAAGGGTGGAGTAATTTAGTTGTGACTGAGAAAACTTCATTGAAGCAAAGCCAATAATGCAATGTGATTCACCTTGTTGTTGTGCAAGATAAGCCCCAGCTCCATATCCAGAAGCATCTACCCACAATTCCAATTTAGGCGCATCATCACTATAATCAGGATATGCCAACTCCAGATTGTGCATCATCTCCATTTTTAGTTTACCAAAAGCATCTTCCATCTCTACAGTCCAGGTCAGAACTTTGGTACGACGGCCCCCAGTGAGCATCGAAAGGGGCTTCTGAATTTCTGAACAGTTAGTTATAAATTTACGCTGAAAATTGATAAGTCCGAGAAATTGCCTAAGCTCACCAACTGTATTTGGTTTGGGGTAGTCTGAAATTCTTTGTACATATTGAGGAGTTTTCTTAATTCCAGATTGGTTCACTAAATGACCCAGATACTCCACCTCTGACCTGAACCATTTACATTTTGATGGTTTGATTTTGATATTGTAGGTCTCCAAAGTATGAAGAACCTGAGAAACAAGGGAAAAATGGCCTTCAAATGAATTTCCCATGATCAGAATGTCATCTATATAAGCAATAACTTTGTTAGATGGAAATGTACTCAACACTGCTTGGATTTCCCGCTGGAAAGCAGATGGTGCATTCCGCAGCCCAAAACTAAGTCTCTTAAACTGCCAATGGTTACGCTGTGTAGAGAAAGCAGTGTATTGTCTACTTTCTTCATCAATGGAAAGTTGGTAATACCCTCAAACTAGATCCAAACAAGTGAAAATTTTAGTGCCATGTAAGCAAAAAATGGAATCTGTTGAATTTGGAATGGGAAATTTATCTGGAACAGTTGCTTTATTGAGTTGCCTGTAATCAATACACATGCGGATGGCACCGTCTTTCTTTCGGACTGGGACTACCGGAGACGACCATGGGGACTTACTTGGCTCAATGATATCTAAAGAGTTAAACTCATGGCATTGCCTTTCAATTTCATCAGAAATAGATTGAGGAAAATGTCAAGGTCTCTGAATAATGGGAGTCTCGCTAGATAATTTTATCTGGTGCTGCGTGACACTGGCATGGCCTATGTCTGAATCTCCTGAACTAGAAACAGCTGCTCTTTGTAACAACACCGAATGCACTTCATTCTGCTGAGATATGGTCAGTTCAGGGAGCTCCACCTGCTCCTTCAGTCTCTCCTCTGTCCTCATTGTAATATCATCGGTAGGCAAGTCGTTGAGTTCCAAAATTGTTGATACTGAGCCCACACACTGACCTTTCTTAATGTTGGTGTCCTTTTCTGTGGCCACCATTAAAACCATATTTTGTGCCAGTAACTATACAAAGGATCACTATTGTTTAATTATTTTATCTGCACTAAAACCCACAAACACAGTGGTTGCAACCATATAGTGGCCCTTTTAGGGATGTAGTACCTTGCATTGTGGCTAAATTCTTTTTCTTCAACTGACCTCAAGTAAACAAGACTGACAGGAATTCTTCTTCTTCTGCTTGTCAGAATTTCAGTTGCATGGACAAAAGGAATGAGAGCTAGAAATACACTGCTACTAATTGTTAGTTCCTTATAGATGAATAGGTGGCTAATCCTATAGATTAAGTAAATATGACTACTACAGGCTTCCAGCTAGCCTCTTTCAATTTAGTGCATGATATTTTTACTTGGAAATATAAACTAATTTATTAATTGTAATATGAATAATTAGTGCCTGATTAGCTTGAAAGATATGAAAATTATAACTGATTCTTTTACTTGCTCTCCTATAATGTCTGTGCTTCTGCATAGGATTTAGGATCAATGTTCAGGCTGACTACGGTTCTGCAGCATTGCTGTATTTAAATATCCAGAGCAAACTAACTATTCAATTCTCTTTGAAAGTTTGTCTTTCTTTTACTCATGACCTTTTGGTTGGTCAAGCATTTGTCTAGCCTTTATGATTACGATTATTTTCTCCCAAACTATAAATAAGTATTGTATGGTCTGCTTTGCAGATGAGTATTTAGATAGCTATTTACTTCTATCAAATAACATTGTCATTTTGTTTGTGATACCTTCTCAAATGCACATTGTATTTTTTTCCAGAATGTTTACCTCATAACCATTCAATTCATACAGCTAACTGTATTTCTCTTCTACACCAGTAGATCAATAGTCTCCCTCTTCACCAATGGATCTACTGAAGAAAAGCTATGTATACTGCACTCGTTTGGTACCCAGTACTACTAGTATCAACGGGCTCAACTACTGAAAGCTTTGCCAAAACGGTAGGTACCCAGGACTCTACCTAACAGATAAACTCAGCAGGCATCCCCCCGAAGCTTCACCAAGTGTTGCTGACTCAGGTGGCTCCCCTGGGAATGTCTACAGGAAGTCTAAACTTCCTAACAAACCACTACAACTATAAACAGAATTCCCCTAGATATGGCTAGTAGCAGATAATGACTAAAAGGACATGAATTATAATGGAAACCATCAAAGTCCTCAACTACTAAGGTGATCTATTGATCCCTCTAGATGATTGGACTTGAAGGTCTGCTCCAGATTAGTAAGAGGACAACTACTCAGAATGACCAGTGGTCAAACTACTTATACAAACACGGGAGGTGTCTCAGCTGTATTCGGGACACTAATATAACCTTTGACTTGAACAACTTAGCTAATGAACCTAGTCACTGTTGCTAAGTTGAACATCAGTCAGCCAATAATCAGGATGGGTAATATCTAAAGGGATATTGGATACGGTTTTCCACTGATAATAGATTAGGACCAAGGGTCAACTACCAATTGGTGAATAGCTGCATATTAAGCTGATAGGTTTGCTCATAACCCTAGAGGATATTATGGTTGAATGAGGTGTACACAGTTTGATGATGTATACTTCAAGTCTAATCTCAATAGAAATATATTGATCTGTCAATATATATGAAAGATAATTTGATGACACTATAGCTCTTATATAAATGATTATAGAGAATTTACTTTGAGGGTAATTTTCAGGAGACACTACCAAATAGTTTAAAAGTCAACTGTGCTGTTGGAGATGATACCAAGTAACAAAATGCAATAAACACGGGAGGAATATAACACCTCTATAAATATTTAAGGATACCCAAAAGCTGCTATAATGGCTCAGGTAGACACTTCTGTGCTCATACACATGCAGGCTACCTAGAATGCTTGAGCTCAGCTCAATCATTGAACAAAATATAACCCGCAGAGCTGGCCTGTCACAGAGTCGATTAAGTTTTCCTTAATGACAAGTCTTAACAGCTTGACCAGTAAACAATGAAGAACGGGACTGTATATACAAACAAATACAAGGGTGTTATGTATATGTCTGCATTCTAGAGGTCTCCCTGAGAAGAGAATAACATTTAATAAACATGTTAATAGGTGAAGGTAAAGTCCTGCATACATAAATAGGAGGGTACATCTCACCTCATTGAACTTTATACAATCATCAACAACTAATTGATGAAACAACACGTAATGTAGAAGAAACACAGAACTATAAACTACTTCTTAGAACAATTGAATAAACTGCTCATTCATCTGTACATTGAGACCATTAGTTGGTCGATCAGCTGTGCTTAGAAAACAGCAGGAAAAAACTTCTAACCTACACAGATAGCGCTCTCACCTTTGCCTACTAATGGTGAGACAGCAGCATACAGGCTCTTCTGGCAAAATGTGGCTCTCGCTGCACACAAGGCAACGGGGCTTCAAGTTAGTGATGTAGCTGGCGGTGGAAATCAAGATCCCGTTGAATAAGTGCTCTAGAGCAGATTCCTAGGCTTCATCAACTAATCTGTGACAGAAGACAGATACATAGGTTAAGGGAACATGATGGGTGCCACCGCACCCCACAACAGTGTAGTTACCACAAGACCAAATATGGTTTTAATGGTTGCCACAGAAAAGGACACCAACATTAAGAAAGGTCAGTGTGTGGGCTCAGTATCAACAATTTTGGAACTCAACGATCTGCCTACCGATGATATTACAATGTGGACAGAGGAGAGACTGAAGGAGCAGGTGGAGCTCTCTGAACTGACCGTATCTCAGCAGAATGAAGTGCATTTGGTGTTGTTACAAAGAGCAGCTGTTTTTAGTTCAGGAGATTCAGACATGGCCATGCCAGTATCATGCAGCACCATATAAAATTATCTAGCAAGACTCTCAGTTTTCAGAGACCTCAATGTTTTCCTCAATCTATTTCTGATGAAATTGAAAGGCAATGCCATGAGCTTAACTCTTTAGATATCATTGAGCCAAGCAAGTCCCCATGGTCGTCTCCAGTAGTCCCAGTCCGAAAGAAAAACGGTGCCATCCGCATGTGTATTGATTACAGGCAACTCAATAAAGCAATGGCATGGCCTCCAAGACGACCAGTCTGTTTACTTTCCTGAGCCAACTCTCAACTGCCCCCACTCCTCACACCCGCCATCACACCTCTAACCTGCCCCACCAATGCTCCGACCGCCACCAGCAATTGAGAAAATGACTCCTGAAGATGGTTGACAGTCACCGAATCATCTACGCAGCCTGGTCAGTGACAACAAATATATCTTACAGCACCTGACAAATCTGATAGAACAGCATCAATCAATCTCCCCTCAATACCCAAACTCATGGTCTCTGAGTGGAAACCCCTCCGACAATCACCACAAAAAACAGGCTGACCACTCAACCTGGTATGGCAAAAGCCACATGCCAAACCAGCGCCCGCTACAGCAGACCAGCTGCCCACAAGACCACCAGCAGGCCCAGCACTCCGCCCCCCACAACTCTGCACACTCACGTCAGCAGAGCCACCAGGCACTGCAGCTCATTGCAAAGGCAAGGACCGCAGATCCAAATCAGGCGCAGGAGTCGTGTCACAGCGAAGGAGCCGTGTCACATCAAGGTGTGGCCCCCCCCTGACTTGCCCTCCTCTGCACCTACAAGGCCAAAATTTCTCCCCTGCTGAGCTAATCCAGTGCCTGAATCACTGACTCCACTGAGCTTGTGCTGGAAGCATCACCATGCCCACACGGCTCCGCCACTGGAGCCCACACTCCTGGCATCGGTCTCCTCAAGGCGACCCGAATCGAGCTCCACCCACTCCTCACGACTCTTCCCCCATCCCACGTAGTGGACCTTGACTCTTCCATCACGGAGGTCAACCACCTTGACATTGTACATCTTTCCATCTTTTCTGTCTTGACACCTCAACGAGTCACCCTTCACAAAAACTCTCCTCCTCCCAACCACCGCACATTCCGCTCCAACCATTGCACTCCGTAAAGCAACATTGCACTCTGCAAAGATGCCAGAACTGGGTGGCTCACAACCAGATTTTTATTATTGTTATTAGATGTGTATTCCTACATGGAACGTAATATAGAGTTATCTCCTCTGTTCACTGTCAATATGCCTGGGAAAAGTCTCTTGAGGCTCTACCCAGGGAAATACCAGTAACTGGTACTAATGTGATTTTTTCTCCTTGTGTTGAAACATGAATCAGAGTTTGATTTGTGCAATGCTGTTTGTGCAGTAACTGGGGTCCCCCAGCAAGGGTGTGACATAAAATTGTAAAGATGTAACATGTGTTCATCTGGCTGTGCCAAGGAGGATGTTAAAACTTGTTTATTCAATACACAATCCAGTTTGTATGAGAAATTGTAGTTGGCTTCTTGCCATCAAAGTCTAATCCAAATAACTCAAATAGCTGCCAACATGAGGCCATGAATTTGTTGGGTATCCTGTGTCAGTTATGCAGGCTACAAACCATGAGGTACTAGAGTAGAGAAGTATTTCCAATCCTATTACACATGTTTTGTGATCAATAAAAATGGATGTTCCTTATCTTCTGCCTAAAGAATTATCTGGTGGGGATGTAGCTACCTATTGGATGTTTGAAAATAATTTTATTGAGTTGATGTTGTCTTTATTTGCTTGAATCTAGATTTCTTAGGTGGTATCCCTGAGGTTAAACTCGTTTATGTGTAAAATTTCAACTGTGTTCAATTGCACAGTGGACTTGATTAGTTAATGTGCTTTCATGTGGTCATTCGATCCATGGTGTTTTGCATCAAAGTTGAGGTGCTTGGTAATATGTTGTCCCCATTTTATATAGCTTAAAACAGGCTGGTGGGGAGGAGTGTAGTAGTGTAGGCCTGCTACTCATTATTATGTATTTGTTGATTGCAATTGAGTAGTGCAGCCTGTTTTAACCAAAATCAAAGTCAAATTTTTGTATAATTAAACTTATTTAAATCATTTTCCATTTGTTTCAGAGCTTATAACAGATTTAACACTTCCTACCAGTTTGACCAGTGAATAAATAAAATGAAAACTGTTGATTCAAATCATTATGTTTGTAAGAAGAAGAATTGTTGTGATTGGTATTGAGATTGCTTCACATTCATATTATTGCCTTGGCTCCCTTTATTATCTTGGTTCAGAGTAACAAAAATTTGTTTCTGTCAATGTCATGGAAATCACTAAGTGTCAGTAGCTCAACAGTTCAAGTATGAAACCAAAACTGCCTATTATTTTATTTGTCTCCCATTGCATCCAATTGAAATTATTGATGGAAACAGCTTAGGGGTGGATGAATAATCTGGATCCGTTTTGCTGGAGGACCCTGTTGAAAAATGATAAGAGGCTAGCACTGTTATCTGAGCCAGTGCACGTCTATAGGGTAACCCTATGAGTCCCAACCCATGCTCCGGAGATTTCAATTTGATTTCTGGTTTGGAACTCGTAATGAATTGAAGTTCTGAATAATTTGGATGGATGGATTTGATAAACAGGTGAATTTAGAAAAAGCAAGATCCGGTTGAGGATGCCAATGTTACCATGGCGCACGCGGGTGGGACAACACGTGTCCACTTTGAATTAACTTTTTGGCTTAATTTAGTGGAAACACAATTATATCTTAATTTAGGGGGTTATGAAAGATTTAGTCTCCAGTAGAACTAAATGTATTTAATAAATGAACAAATGACAATTGAAAAACTAAATGACTGGTCACCTAATTGATTGAATCAAGGACTTACTAAGGATTAATTAAAGGCGTAACAAAAGGACTAAATAATGGAGCATGGGCAAGGTAGTGGAGAACTGCAAGAGAATAGAAATAAAAAGATGCAGATTAGCCACCATTGCTTTACCAAGCTGAAGCGCTTCCTTAAGGACCCTAGGGAGTAGTAATTAAATTCAGAATATATAAAATTAAGTTCAAAATAATCTTATCTATCATGCCAGCAAGTACAAAAGAAAAGAAACAATAATTATTTAGAAAAGCATGCCAAATGCTGATGAAATAAGGAAATGATTAATTGATTGAACAACAAAGGGTGATTGAAGGAAGACTTGACAAATTGCAATAAAATAAAATAACATAGCAAACCTAGAATCAAAATAAGGCACAAAGCAATTGAATAATGAAATAACCGATCTTAAAGAAATAACAAGCAAACTCAAATGGCAAATGGGAAATAATTATGTACACTCATGAGCAGACACTCACCAAAACATGACCAAGCAGGTTAATCCTATTTAATAAAATATGCTAATACTTACAGAGTAAATGCAGTCAAAACTTTCCCCAACACTCACCCAGTGCAGCAGTAATTATGCTTAACAGGCATTGAGTGAAGCGGGAAGCAAACAAGATGCAATAAGCATTTAAAGAGTGCATTAAGTTGAATGAACTAGTCAACTTCTTCAAACGAGCGTGTTATGTTCCAGAAATTACCTTTTGGGCATTGTGTTGTATATAGTAAAGTAACATCTCCAGAAGAACATTTAGACATGAAAAAAGGTCATTAATGCATTCAGACGTGATTAAATAGTTTAATGAGCACGTCACATCTTCGGCGTTTCTAGTTCACACTTGCATTATTGTTGATGAACCAGTTTTTTTTGAGGTCACTAGAATAAGCACGATTCTAAGGCCCCGGCTACAAGGCCTAGAATCGTGCTACCGTATCCACCGCGTGTCGTAGAAGGCGACTCTAGGGGCGCCCCGTAGCCGGGAGTAGAATCAGCTACCGCAATCCCCAACGTGTCTGAGACGACAAAACGGGGCGGCGCGAAGGGGCTAGGAATCCCGCTCTCTGTAAAAACCTTTCCTCGAAGACGGCAAGACGAGCGGGGGAAGGAGAGGCACACGCCTCTCCAAACCCTATTGTTAGGGTCGCTGAATGTGCGTGGCTGTAGTACGAGTGATGCAAAGAGGAGGGAGATTGGCGTGATGTTTGTGAGGAGGAAGTTAGATGTGTTGGCGCTGAGTGAGACAAAGTTGAAAGGTAAGGGCGAATGTGAGTTTGGTGCTGTAAGTGGAAGAAAGTCTGGTGTGGAGGAAGGTAGGGCACCAGGAGGTGTGGTCTTGATATTGAGTGATCGGTTGGCTAGTAGCGCTACTGAATGGAAGGAGGTGTCCCCAAGATTGATGTGGGTGAAAGTCAAGCTAGGCGTAGAAAGATGGGCATTTGTGAGTGCTTACGGACCTGGCAGCGAGAGGAGTGAGGAGGAGAGGGAGCAATTCTGGACTGACTTGAGTGAGTGTATTGAGAGTTTTGGAGGTCATTTCAATGTAGTTGTACTGGGTGACCTTAATGCAAGAGTTGGAGATGAAATGGTGGAAAATGTCATAGGAAGGTATGGCATTCCCGGTAGAAATGACAGTGGAGAAAACCTGATAGGTCTGTGTATGGAGCAGGAGCTGGTGGTCGGGAACAGTTTGTTCAAGAAGCGAGATATTCACAAGTACACATGGGTAAGGATGGCCCATGGTGCAATGGTGGAGAGAGCACTGATGGATTTTGTGCTGATATCGAGGAGAG
>SDVV010032800.1:0-11379 GCA_016164225.1 Gammarus roeselii
TCATACGTAATGACTTCGACCTCCTTCTCGTGTGTTATCTTGATAGTGGTATTAGACCCATGCGAAGGGTTCTTTCTGATTTGCATTATTCCTCACCTGGAGCTGTCGGCTCGTCATATCCGTGTGGATTTATCATGTCTTATATCTATGTTCAATTGGGTTCTAGAGTGCTGCCCTTAGTACACATTTTAGATAAACGGTTTCCTTTGGTAGAGGTGTATGCAACACTCCCACACCTAATCGTGTAACCAAAACTTTGTTTTAGTCTTCAGCAAGCTTTTTCTCGATACTAGTTTTTTTATTATACCTGCATGTTTATGACAACGAATCGTTTCAGGGGTTTTCTTATTGTTGCCAACATTACCATCCACTATATTCCCGCAGATGTCCGCAATGTTCCTTATTCTCTAGCACTCAAACGTTTGAAACACGATTCCCTCTCTTCATGATTCATTTCCAACAATTTTGAAACAAAATCAGATGTACATTTTTTTTATTTTTCTACACTTCTTATACTTATTACCCTTTCATTACCCCATTTGATAAAACGGTTTCTTTCAACTTTAGCAAGGTTTTCTTCACATGAAGTTTTCCTGATATTACTAACCATATTTTAAGTATTCTCCATTTCGGCTAGGACTTGGGTATCCTCCCGCCATATCGATTTAGCCATTTTCATCCATTCTTCATACACTCTGTTCTTTGTTGTTAGAGGTGAAGCACTTTCTTTACTGCTCGCACCCTGTTGAGTACTGTATATCTCATTCTTTTTTGATCCCAGGTCCGGTTTATTATGTTCTATCAATACACCCGTTGCATCCTTAGAGCTTTTATTCCCTCGTTCATTTGTAATATGATCATATGGAAGATAATGGCATCTTTTGAGATGTTGCCAAAACCCTAATGTTGCGCTTGATTTGCTTAATTTTATCTCCGCAGTGCAAATAACACAAATCCCCGTGTGTTCATTTCTATTAAAATACTTCCATACCAAACTTGACGACTTCCTTCTACACCGAAAGCGGACCGTTAACTGAATGAGTACAAATATGATTCCAATTAGCGTCACTGCGTTGGCTTATGTATTGACACCATGTAGGCATTTACATACATTGGTGCTACAAATGTTACCATACACTGCCAGATGCATTATTTTTGTCATCGTTACGTATGATACGTATTCATTGATTAATGATATATTCATATCAGCCCCCCTCCACATGGCTCTATTTCACGTAGTTTTTTTTTAAATCACACACACAATGTAGGCACATACACACATTTGTATACATATACAGGGTCGGTTAACATCTGTAGCATTTTTCCATATGAACAACATCCCTTGCTTTTGTTACAAGATATTTAATGTAGATCAGCTCCACGATATGTTTGGTTGATAGAACTAATCAACTTAACATAACTAAACCTACCTTATGTACGGTATTCAGTCATTAAATATAAATTGCATATCAAATATCTCCATTTGTCACTACATTTTGATCGATCATTTGCAGTTTTGATAAACACATCCAATTTTGATTTAGTCATTCACAACCATTTTTCATAGGTAATTAGATCGTTGTTTGAATGTTATAGAAATTTTCATATGATTCTTGATTTTTTACTTGACACAATTCTACAACACTTTTACATGTTATTCACACCCATCAAAAACCTAACCTAACCTAACCTGACCTTTTGTATGAAACCTAACTTAACTTATGTACGGTATGCAGTTATTGATATATGTATATGAACCCTCCACACGGTTCCTTATAAAACTTACACCTAATTCTTCCTACTTCATGGTCACACTCGATCCATAGTAGTTAGCAGAGAGGGCAGATTTTCAATCTTGGATGGTTTGATTGTTACAATGGTTTCACATTCGATCTATCCTTTGCAGTTTTAATTTACACTTCCAAATTTGATCTTGTAAATTTCATCCATTATTTCATAGGTAATTACATCGTTGTTTGAATGTTATAGCTCTTCTCATTTGTTTCTTGATTTTGATTTGGTGCAGTTATTACGCACTTTTACATGTTATTCACACCCATCAAAAACCTAACCTAACCTGACCTTATGTATGGTATTCAGTTATTGTTATATACATATGAAGCCCTCTACACAGTTCTTTATAAAACTTTAACCTAATTCTTTCTACTTCGCGATCACTCGCGACTCATATATGTAAGTTAGCAGAGGGACAGATTTTCAATCTTAGATGGATTGCATGCTACAAGTAATTCATATATGTTTATATCATCATACAAACGAACACAAGGTCTCACAATATGTTTTCTTATTTTCCTTCAATAGCTCCTGCCACTACATCCTTTGACGACTTGCACAGTTGATTTGCCTTTTCTTACATATAATTTTCATATTTTTCATGATGACTTCGTTTTATATGTCGTCATACATTACTTTTTGATTTATGTTTATTCAAGTCTATTACTTTCTGGCAAAGTTTACAGACCCCCATCACCCCGTTACTTTCGAACAAACGAGCTCTCAAGCCATACCCCAGCCTTCCTCAACAAAATCACAATCTTGAATGAGCAAGATCTGATCGGACTCGGATTTATATCCTACCATTCTGTCACACAGATATTGCATTTACCCCGATATAGGTTTATGGGTATCGTTTCACCTCCTGAAACATATTCTTCTACCGAGTTCGACAATTCGAAGTTTCCTCCGACTGACTCGCTTAACCTTTGAGTTTTAGGATATTATAAACAATTGATTAAGGATTTACATAGTTTAATTAGTATTTTTTAGTATTAATTACAGATCTTGCTGGATGCATCAATGTTTGCTCATTTTTTTGTATCAGCATTGTGCATATATACAACCCTACCCATCATCACTATGTATCAGTCTCTTCTCAGATTCCTTCATATACTCCATCATATCATTGATATGAATACGTCATTCCATAAATGTATAACCCAGCGATTCCATAAATGTTCTTCTTCTTCTCCGCGAACTTTAATTATTCGAATTTTCTCCAATTCAACATACGTCCAATCTTAAACCGAAAAGAATCCTATCATACGCTCCAAATTTTCTTTGTCCCTAGGTAAAATTTATTTGCCACGAACCCAACTTTATTTCACTTGGAGAAGTTTTCTGCTTGGGTCATATCAATGTCCCAATGTCCCACACCCCTATACTCGTACATACATACATACATACATGATGACCAAGGCGAGCGATGATAGGCCTAATGTTTTGCGAAATACAACATTTAATCAACTTATAATAGCTAGCTGCATGCCGAGAATAGAGTCAGTGTTACGTGGAGAACAAGCGGAGACGGACGTATCGTCTTTGAATAAATAAACATAGATGTTCACGTCTCAAAAAAATTTTTACGAGTGTTGGATGAAAAAGTCTCCTAAGATGATTTGGTTTGACTCAAGAATATATAGACTACTGATGGAGATATCGATTATCTTCAAATGCGGAGAACAAGAATCATAAGAGTGGAAACTATTATCCATATATGGCAGAAGAATAAAGGAAACAGGATTTGGGTAACTGATTACAAAAAAAGTCAGTCGTATGTATCAGAGTTCAAATAAAATAGGTATGTAAATCTTGAAATTGATACGACCCAAGCAGAAAACCTCCACAAGTGTAATAAAGTTGGGTTAGTGGAAAATAAATTTTACTTAAGGACGAAAGAAAATCTGGAGCGTAAGATGGAATTTCTTTCGGATAAAGATTGGACGTACATTGAATGGGAGAATATTCGAATAACTAAAGTTCGCAAAGAAGAAGAAAAATATATATGCAATCGCTATAATCTACATTTATGGACTCACGGTGATGGAACAGGCTTCCGTATTCATATCAAAGATATGGTGGAGTATAAGAAGAAATTTTAGAGGAGACTGATACATAGTGATGATGGGTATGGTTGTATGTACGCACCATGCTGGTACAAAAAAAGAATAAACATTGGTGTATCCAGCAAGATCTGTAATTAATACTAATAAATACTAATAAAACTATGTAAATCGTCAATCCATTGTTTATAATATCCTAAAACTCAAAGGTTAAGCGGTGAATTGCAACCATCGTGTCAGTCGGAGGTAACATTGAATTGTCGAACTCGGTAGAAGAATATGTTTCAAGGGGTGCAACGATACCCATACACCTATCTCGGAGTAAATGCTATATCTGTGTGACAGAATGGCAGGATATAAATCAAAGTCTGATCAGATCTTGCTCAGTCAAGATTGTGATTCTGATGTGGATGGATGGGGTATGGCTTGAGAGCTCGTTTGTTCGAAAGTAACGGGGTGATGGGGGTCTGTAAACTTCGCCAGCATAAAATAAATCTGAATAAACATAAATCCAAAAGTAATGTTGACGACATCTAAAACGAAGTCATCGTGAAAAATATGAAAATTATAGGAAAGAAAATACAAATCAACTGTGCAAATTGTGAAAGGATGCAGTGCCAGAAGCTATCGAAGGAAAATAAGAAAACAAGAGATGAGACCTTCTGTCCGTTTGAATGATGATGGAAACAAATATGAATTAATTGTAAAATTCAATCCATCTAAAATTTAAAATCTGTCCTCTCTGCTAACTTATATGTGTTGAGAGGTGAAAGCTATATAAATAACCGTGTGGGGGGCTTCATATGTACATAACAATGACTGAATACCATACATAAGGTCAGGTTAGGATAGGTTTTTGATGGGTGTGCATAACATGTAAAAGTGCTTTAGAATTGTATCAAATCACAATCAGGAAACAGATGAAAATAGCTAAAACATTCAAACAACGATGAAATTACTTATGAAATAATGGATGAAATTTGCTAAATCGAAATTAGCAGTCTGATTAAAAATTGCAAAGGATAGATCGACTATGAAATACTTGCAACAGTCAAACCATCTAAGATTGAAAATCTGCCCTCCCTGCTAACTACTATGGATCGAGAGTGACCATGAAGTAGAAAGAATTAGGTGTAAGTTTTATAAAGAACTGTATGGAGGGTTCATATGTATTAATCAATAACTGCATACCGTACATAAGTTAAGTTAGGTATCATACAAAAGGTCAGGTTAGGTTAGGTTAGGTTTTCGATGCGTGTGAATAACATATAAAAGTGTTGTAGAATTGTGTCAAATCAAAATCAAGAATCATATGAAAATATCTATAACATTCAAACAACGATGTATTACCTATAAAAAATTGTTTAAATTAGCTAGATCAAATTTGGAGTGTGTAACAAAACTGCAAAGGAAAGATATAACTGTAGTGACATGTTGAGATATTTGTTATGCAATGTATATATCTATGACTGAATACCGTACATAAGTTAGGTTTGGTTATGTTAGGATGATTAGTTCTCTCAACCAAACATACCGTGAAGCTGTTCCACATTAAATATCTTGTAACAAAAGCAGGGGATGCTGTTTAAATGGAAAAATGCTACAGATGTTAACCGACCCTGTATATGTATACAAGTGTGTGTATGTGTCTACATTGTGTGATAGGCTATTATGACCACGGCGAGCGATGATAGGCCAAATGTTCTGCAAGATGCAACATGCAATCAAATTATAATAGGTATCTGCACGCCGCGAATGAGGTCACTGCTTTGTGGAGAACAAGCGGAGACGGACGTATCGTCATAGAATAAATAAAATGGATGTTCACATCTCAAAAAGTTGCTCACGAGTGTTGGATGAAAAAATCTCCGGAGATGATTTGGCTTGGTACGAGGATAAATTGACGACTGATGGAGATATCAATTATCTACAAATGCGGAGAACAAGAATCACATGAGTGGGAACTATTATCCATACATGGAAGGAGAATAAAGAAAACGGATTTGGGGACTATCCGAAACATTTCAGTCGTACGTGACAGAGTTCAAAGAAAATAAGAAGGTAAATCTTGAAATTGATATGACACAAGCAGAAAACTTCCACACGTGTAATAAAGTTGGGTTAGTGTAAAATAAATTCTACCTTGGGACAGAAAAAAATCTGGAGCGTATGATGGAGTTTCTGGCGGATAAAAATTGGAGGTACATTGATTTGGATAAGACTCGAATATTTAATGTTCGCAAAGAAGAAGAAAAAGAACATTTATGGAAATGCGGGGATCTACATTTATGGAGTCATGAGGATGGAACAAGCTTTCGTATTCGTATCAAAGATATGGTTAAGTATATGGAGGAATTCGAGAGGAGACTGATACATAGGGATGATGGGTATGGCTGTATGCACGCGCCATGTTGATACAAAAAATGCATAAACAAGATCTGTTTTAAAAAATAATAAATACTAATAAAACTATGAAAATCCTAAACAAATTGTTTATATTATCCTAAAAAACTCAAAGGTTAAGAGATGAAAATGCAAACATCGTGTAGGTTGGATTTTCTACCGCGTTCGATTTGTCGAACGCGGTAGAAAAATATGTTTCAAGGCGTGAAATGATGCCAAAACCTATCACGAAGTAAATGATCTAGATTTGTTACAGATTGGTATGATATAAATCCGAGTCCAATCAGATCATACGCAGTCAAGTTTGTGATTCTGTTGTTAAAGGTTGGGGTATAGCTTGAGTCGTCGTTTGTTCGAAAGTAATGGGGTGATGGGGGTCTATAAGCTTTGCCAGACAGAAAGAAAATTGAATAAACATAAATCCACCAGTAATGTGTGGAGACATTTGAAACGAAATCATCATGAAAAGTATGATAATTATATGAAAGAAAAAGGCAAATCAACTGTGCAAGTCGTCATAGGATGAAGTGCTAGGAGATATTGAAGTAAATGAGGTATACCAGGTATGAGATGAAGTACCAGTTTCTATGATAATAGAAACAAATATGAATTAACTGTAACATTCAATCCATCTAAGATTGAAAATCTGTCCTCTCTGGTAACATATATGAATCGAAATTGACCACGACGTAGAAATAATTACGTGCAAGTTTTATATAAACAGTGTGAAGGGAGTTCATATGTATATAACAATGACTGAAGACCATACATAAGGTTAGGTTAGGGTAGGGTAGGTGAGGTTAGGTTAGGTTAGGTTAGGTAATCTGTCCTCTCTGGTAACATATATGAATCGAGATTGACCGCGAAGATGAAATAATTAGGTGCAAGTTTTATAAAGAATCGTGTGGAGAGGGGTTCATATGTATATATCAATGACTGAAAACCGTATATAAGGTTAGGTTATGTGCCATAGTAGTTAATACCGGATCGAAACGCGGATGTGAAGGAATTAGATAGGTGTTAATAGAGTTGCTTTTTCATTCTATGAAGTTTGCACCCCACATTTTCATTGACGGCCGGAGTCAGACAGGCGGCTAACGGGTGACTCATTCTGATGGATGGACGGACAGCTTTCGGACTATTTAAATGGTATGTTAATAGGTAATATATATTATTAGACTTTTCTATGTTAATAGGTTTTATAAATAGAACGTTTACGCACTACCTCTGGTGTTCGCATTTCACCGGGGCATTGCATGCAACCTTGACTCATTTGATTGGAGGGACGGACGAACGAACGGACGGAAGGATGGACAGCGTTCGGAAATGCATTGGCAAGGTTTATGTTTTGATCATTTTCCATTATATTGTATATGAATATTCATTGTATTTATATAAATATGTTTTTTCTTGTTTATATGGTTGTATTGGGGTACGCTTGGTCACTGACTGTTGTTAGTTATGTATATTTATTCGATTCTGGTGTGAATAGTGTTATAGCAAGTTTCTTAGGGGATGGGGGTTGTAGGGATCCCATAGCAAAATTTTGAATGCCCTCCTGGAAAATTTAGGGAAGATTGCTCTTTCCTGTTCTTTGTCTTATAAATTTGATTCCGTGGCACGTTTCTGCTACGTTATGAGTGAATGGCTTGTTATATATTTTATGTCTGGATTATAATTCAATGTATTTTTCCTGTACATATATGTTTGTATTCTTATCTAGTTGTGGTATATCTGACTCAATCGGAGGTTGTTTGGTGGAGTTTTTTTAGCGTTGTGATGCTTGATATCAGCTTGATATTGAATACAGGTTATGTTTGTGTTTTCCATCTATTATTTCATATGAATATAATATATGTAGGAATAGTATGGATTATTAGTCAGGTAGTTGGCGAGTTGATGTTTGTATTTTGTCTTGATGCATCCTCTGCACAGAGAATCTATCTATCCCCTATTTCATTAACCAGGTTTTTAACCAGATATGTCGGTGTTCCATTGACGCGGTATTCCAATAGCGGGAATACCTGAACGATATGGATTTAATGTAAGTTATTATATTATGTTATGTATTCTCAGTATGATCGTTTGATTTATGTTGAATTTGCAGTTTTTTTCGGAATTTTGAATAGGTATCTCATACAGTAATAGATTTTTTTGGATTGCTTAGGTATGCATCGTTCATATAGTACACTATTTTAGGCATAATTTGGTTGGTTATTGCATCATTATTCTTGCTTTGTAATAATTCGTGAGTTTTAGTATATTTCCGTTTAGTTTTGTACGTTCTCTGTACAGTTCCCATCGTCAATGCAATCTGTTGGTTATTTATACAATATCGGAATATTAGGGTATATGACGTGTGTATCTGCAATGTTGAACATTTTTCAGGTATAATTCAGTTACATGTTGTACATTTTTATTAGTTTAAATATCTTCTTACATATTGGTACAATGTTTGACGAGGTTATTATAGATAAAGAAAATCCCATTTGTTACAAACTTGGTCTTGCTGTTAGCTCATTGTATGTTTATTGAAAACCATACTTCAATGTTTAGGAGGAGTTAGGGATGCCTCTTTGTAAAACCTCGTTCTGTTTACGTTTATTTCTGATATACTATGATAGATACTCTTCGTGTATAACAATTTTTAATGTGAAATATAGCAGAGTAGAGCATCTTATTTAGCTATTTTATTATTGCTGTATGTTTTTCCATGATAATCATAGGAATGTATGTTTAAGAGGTGTAAGTCCGTACTGCATCTTTGTGGAATTTTCGTCATTGATCCCTAGCAAGTGTGTAGTGTAACGTTTTAGATGACGATTCCCTGGATGGAGGGCGGGTCTTGGTGTAGAGGTGGTTTACAGTCTCTGGCGGTCATTTGGACTTCGTCCAAGTTCAACGTGATTTTGAAGTCGGTCTTGAGTTCCATGGATTTATTAGAGAGGGAGAGGGAGGCACCGAATCTCCCCGCCACAAGACCACCGTGTTCATGCCGAGACTCGAACTTGCGACATGCAGCACCAGAGGCTGACACTTGAGTCGGACATGCATTAATGCTTTCCTAAATTCAAAACAAACACCTGCCAATGACTACACTTAATTGGCGCAGCTGAAAGAGGGCGGTATATTTGCTACTGAATGTCTTTCGTTCGTGTCCATGCATTAGCAATAAGAAGGAAGATTGACACGTCAACAACTTAAGCTTTAAATTTTCTCAGATTTTGTTCTTCCATTCATGAAAAGTTTGATCGAGCACTTCACTATTCAATGAAACGTTAAACACTCGAGGCGATGGACACACTCATGTTTTAGGCGGCGTCCACTCTCATGTGTTAGGTATGTTTAACGTATAGGAATAAGTGTCAAACCCAGTGCTATTATTTGTTTGCTTTGTTCGCAATGCTCCGTAGGCAGTGTTGGGCTAAGCAGTGCATCTAGATGCATTTCACTAGTGTTTTGTCCAATATTTGCTCTGAGATGTCGGGCAAAGCAATGCAAAAATGTATCTAGGTACTGCACTGTATTTTGTCCAGCACTTTCTAAGCTGTGTTTAGTAACACTCAAGTCTTATATACCAAGCACTGGTCTCTAGCAACTACCATAAGTTGAAAGATCAGACACATTTCGGCAGTTTCTTCATAACGTGACATGCTTATCGGATTTCGAGACCATTACAAATTATTTCATGTTTGGCCTTGTAGCCGGGGCTATAGAAACTTGCTACCGAATCCACCGCGTGTCGTAGAAGGTGACTAAAAGGGCGCCCCGTAGCCGGGAGTAGATTCGTGCTACCGTAACTCCTGCGTGTCGTAAAAGGAGACTAAAGGGGCGGAGCGAAGGGGCTAGGAATCCCGTTCTCTGTAAAACCTTTCCTCGAAGACGGCAAGACGAGCGCGGAGAGGAGAGGCTCACGCCTCTCCGAACTCTATTTTTGGGATCGCTGAATGTGCGTGGCTGTAGCACGAGTGATGTGAAGAAGAGGGAGATTGGTGAGATGTTTGTGAGAAGGAAGTTTGATGTGTTAGCGCTGAGTGTGACGAAGTTGAAAGGTAAGGGCGAATGTGAGTTTGGTGCTGTAAGTGGAAGAAAGTCTGGCGTGGAGGAAGGTAGGGCACGAGAAGGTGTGGTCTTGATATTGAGTGATCGGTTGGCTAGTAGCGCTACCGAATGGAAGGAGGTCTCCCAAAGATTGATGTGGGTGAAAGTTTAGTTAGGCGTAGAAATATGAGCATTTGTGAGTGCTTACGGACCTGGCAGCGGGAGGGGTGAAGAGGAGAGGGAGCAATTCTGGACTGACCTAAGTGAGTGTATTGAGTGTTTTGGAGGTCATTTCAATGTAGTTGTACTGGGTGACCTTAATGCGAGAGTTGTAGATGAAATGGTGGATAATGTGATATGAAGGTATGGCGTTCCCGGTTGAAATGACAGTGGAGAAAACCTGATAGGTCAGTGTATGGAGCTGGAGTTGGTGGTCGGGAACAGTTTGTTCAAGAAGCGGGATATTCACAAATACACATGGGTAAGGATGGCCCATGGAACCATGGTGGAGAGAGCACTGATGGATTTTGTGCTGATATCGAGGAGAGTGGTGGGGAGGCTGTTGGATGTGCGGGTGTTGAGAGGGGAGGGTGGAGGAGTGTCTGACCATCTGCTGGTGGAAGGTAGATTAAGAGTGGAACAGAAGTGGAAGGGCAAAAAACGAGTGGGAGGAGGAAGAGAGGTAGTGAAAGTGAGTGGCATGAATGTGAAAAGTAGAGCCGAGGAGTTCCAGCAGGCGTTGAAGGAAGAATATGTCAACGTGAGAGGACAGGATCTGAGAGATGTGGAGGAAGAATTGGAGACGTTAAGGGATGCGTTGCTGAGATGTGCAAAGAAAGTGTGTGGTGCGCGCCTTGTGGGCGGGTGCAGGAGGAAAGGCTGCGAGTGGTGGAACGAGGAGGTCAAACTGGCGGTGGCACGGAAAAGAGGTGCGTTTGAGGAGTGGTTGCAGGTGAAGGCGGAGGTGGCTTGTGAAAGGTACAAAGAGAGGAGAAACGAGGTGAAGCGGGTAGTGAGGAGAGCCAAAAGGGACGCTGATGCCAAGTGGGGCAGACGGTTGTGCCAGAATTTTGAG
>SDVV010032801.1:0-11379 GCA_016164225.1 Gammarus roeselii
CAGCCATGACGGGTACTGAGATCAGTACACAACCATGACGGGTACCGAGATCAGTTCACAACCAGGACGGGTACTGAGATCAGTTCACAACCATGACGGGTACTGAGATCAGTTCACAACCATGACGGGTACTGAGATCAGTACAGCCATGACGGGTACTGAGATCAGTACACAACCATGACGGGTTCTGAGATCAGTTCACAACCATGACGGGTACTGAGATCAGTTCACAACATTGTCGGGTACTGAAATCCGTTCACAACCATGACGAGTACTGAGATCAGTTCACAACCATGACGGGTACTGAGATCAGTACAGCCATGACGGGTACTGAGATCAGTACACAACCATGACGGGTACCGAGATCAGTTCACAACCAGGACGGGTACTGAGATCAGTTCACAACCATGACGGGTACTGAGATCAGTTCACAACCATGACGGGTACTGAGATCAGTACAGCCATGACGGGTACTGAGATCAGTACACAACCATGACGGGTTCTGAGATCAGTTCACAACCATGACGGGTACTGAGATCAGTTCACAACATTGTCGGGTACTGAAATCCGTTCACAACCATGACGAGTACTGAGATCAGTTCACAACCATGACGGGTACTGAGATCAGTACAGCCATGACGGGTACTGAGATCAGTACACAACCATGACGGGTACTGAGATCAGTTCACAACCTTGTCGGGTACTGAAATCAGTTCACAACCATGACGAGTACTGAGATCAGTTCACAACCATGACAGATACTGAGATCAGTACAGCCATGACGGGTACTGAGATCAGTTCACAACCATGACGAGTACTGAGATCAGTTCACAACCATAACGAGTACTGAGATCAGTTCACAACCATGACGAGTACTGAGATCAGTACAGCCATGACGAGTACTAAAATCAGTTCACAACCATGACGTGCTGTACTGAGATCAGTTCACAACCATGGCGGGTACTAAAATCAGTTCACAACCATGACGTGCTGTACTGAGATCAGTTCACAACCATGGCGGGTGATGAGATCAGTTCACAACCATGACGGGTACTGAGATCAGTACAGCCATGACGGGTACTGAGATCATTACACAATCATGACGGGTACTGAGATCAGTTCACAATCATGACGGGTACTGAGATCAGTTCACAACCATGACGGGCACTGAGATCAGTTCACAACCATGACGGGTACTGAAATCAGTTCACAACCATGATGAGTACTGAGATCAGTTAACAATTATGACGGGTACTGAGATCAGTTCACAACCATGACGGGTACTGAAATCAGTTCACAACCATGATGAGTACTGAGATCAGTTAACAATTATGACGGGTACTGAGATCAGTACAGCCATGACAAGTACTGAGATCAGTTCACAACCATGACGGGTACTGAGATCAGTTCACAACCATGACGAGTACTGAGATCAGCACACAACCATGACAGATACCGAGATCAGTTCACAACCATGACGGGTACTGAGATCAGTACAGCCATGACGGGTACTGACATCAATTCACAACCATGACGGGTACAGAGATCAGTACAGCCATGACGGGTACTGAGATCAGTTCACAACCATGACGGGTACTGAGATCAGTTCACAACCATGACGGGTACTGAGATCAGTACAGCCATGACGGGTACTGGGATCAGTTCACAACCATGACAGGTACTGAGATCAGCTCACAACCATGACGGGTACTGTGATCAGTTCACAACCATGACGAGTACTGAGATCAGTACAGCCATGACGGATACTGAGATCAGTTCACAACCATGACGGGTACTGAGATCTGTTCACAACCATGACGGGTACTGAGCTCAGTTCAGCCATGACGGGTACTGGGATCAATTCACAACCATGACAGGTACTGAGATCAGTTCACAACCATGACTGGTACTGAGATCAGTTCACAACCATGACGAGTACTGAGATCAGTACAGCCATGACGGATACTGAGATCAGTTCACAACCATGACGGGTACTGAGATTAGTTCACAACCATGACGAGTACTGAGATCAGTACACAACCATGACGGGTACTGAGATCAGTTCACAACCATGACGGGTACTGAGATCAGTACAGATATGACGGGTACTGAGATCAATTCACAACCATGACGGGTACTGAGATCAGTACAGCCATGACGGGTACTGAGATCAGTACAGCCATGACGGGTACTGACATCAGTTCACAACCATGACGGGTGCTGAGATCAGTTCAGAATCATGACGGGTACTGATATTAGTTCACAACTATGACTGGTACTGAGATCAGTTCACAACCACGACAAGTACTGAGATCAGTTCACAACCATGCCAGGTACTGAGATCAGTACAGCCATGACGAGTACTGAGATCAGTGCAGCCATGACAAGTACTGAGATCAGTTCACAACCATGACGGGTACTGAGATCAGTTCACAACCATGACGAGTACTGAGATCAGTACACAACCATGACGGGTACCGAGATCAGTTCACAACCATGACGGGTACTGAGATCAGTACAGCCATGACGGGTACTGACATCAATTCACAACCATGACGGGTACAGAAATCAGTACAGCCATGACGGGTACTGAGATCAGTTCACAACCATGACGGGTACTGAGATCAGTTCACAACCATGACGGGTACTGAGATCAGTTCACAACCATGACGAGTACTGAGATCAGTACAGCCATGACGGATACTGAGATCAGTTCACAACCATGACGGGTACTGAGATTAGTTCACAATCATGACGAGTACTGAGATCAGTACACAACCATGACGGGTACTGAGATCAGTTCACAACCATGACGGGTACTGAGATCAGTACAGATATGACGGGTACTGACATCAGTTCACAACCATGACGGGTGCTGAGATCAGTTCAGAATCATGACGGGTACTGATATTAGTTCACAACTATGACGGGTACTAAGATCAGTTCACAACCACGACAAGTACTGAGATCAGTTCACAACCATGCCAGGTACTGAGATCAGTACAGCCATGACGGGTACTGAGATCAGTGCAGCCATGACGGAAACTGAGATCAGTTCACACCCATGACGGGTACTGAGATCAGTACAGTCATGACGGGTACTTAGATCGGTACAGCCATGACGGGCACTGAGATCAGTTAACAGCCATGACGGGTACTGAGATCAGTTTACAACCATGACGGGTACTGAGATCAGTTCAGACATGACGGGTACAGAGATCAGTTCACAACCATGACGGGTACTGAGATCAGTACAGCCATGACGGGTACTGAGATCAGTTCACAACCATGACGGGTACTGAGATCAGTTCAGAACCATGACGGGTACTGAGATCAGTTCACAACCATGACGGGTACTGAGATCAGTACACAACCATGACGGGTACTGAGATCAGTTCACAATCATGACGGGTACTGAAATCAGTTCACAACTATGACGGGTACTGAGATCAGTACATAACCATGACGGGTACTGAGATCAGTTCAAAACCATGACGGGTACTGAGATCAGTTCACAACCATGACGGGTAAATAGATCAGTACAGCTATAACGGGTACTGAGATCAGTTCCCAATCATGACGGGTACAGAGATCAGTACAGCCATGACGGGTACTGAGATCAGTACTCAACCATGACAGGTACTGAGATCAGTTCAGAACCATGATGGGTACTGAGATCAGTTCACAACCCTGACGGGTACTGAGATCAGTACAGCCATGACGGGTACTGAGATCAGTTCATAACCATGACGGGTACTGAGATCAGTTCACAACCATGACGGGTACTGAGATCAGTACACAACCATGACGGGTACTGAGATGATTTCAGAACCATGACGGGTACTGAGATCAGTTCACAACCATGACGGGTACTGAGATCAGTACAGCCATGATGGGTACTGAGATCAGTTCACAACCATGACGGGTACTGAGATCAGTTCACAACCATGACGGGCACTGAGACCAGTACACAACCATGACGGGTACTGAGATCAATTCACAATCATGACGGGTACTGAGATCAGTACAGCCATGACGGGTACTGAGATCAATTTACAACCATGATGGGTACTGAGATCAGTTCAGTACCATGACGGGTACTGAGATCAGTACAGTCATGACGGGTGCTGAGATCAGTACAGCCATGACGGATACTGATATCAGTTCAAAACCATGACGGGTACTGAGATGATTTCATAACCATGACGGGTACTGAGATCAGTTCACAAACATGACGGGTACTGAGATCATTTCACAACTATGACGAGTACTGAGATCAGTACACAATCATGACGGGTACTGAGATCAGTACAGCTATGACGGGTACTGAGATCATTTCACAACCATGACGGGTACTGAGATCAGTTCACAACCATGACGGGTACTGAGATCAGTACAGCCATGACGGATACTGAGATCAGTACAGCTATGACGGGTACTGAGATCAGTACAGCCATGACGGGTACTGAAATCAGTATACAACCATGACGGGTACTGAGATCAGTTAACAACCATGACGGGTATGAGATCAGTTCACAACCATGACGGCTACAGAGATCAGTACACAACCATGACGGGTACTGAGATCAGTTCAGAACCATGACGGGTACCGAGATCAGTTCACAACCATGACGGGTACTGAGATCAGTACAGCCATGACGGATACTGAGTTCAGTTCAAAACCATGACGAGTACTGAGATCAGTTCACAACTATGACGGGTACTGAGACCAGTACAGCAATGACGGGTACTGAGATCAATTCACAACCATGACGGGTACTGAGATCAGTTCACAACCATGACGGGTACTGAGATCAGTTCACAACCATGACGGGTACTGAGATCAGTTCAGAACCATGACGGGTACTAAGATCAATACAGTCATGACGAGGACTGAGATCAGTACAGCCATGACGGGTACTGAGATCAGTACAGTCATGATGGGTACTGAGATCAGTACAGCCATGACGGGTACTGAGATCAGTTCACAACCATGACGGGTACTGAGATCAGTTCACAACCATGATGGGTGCTGAAATCAGTTCACAACCATGACGGGTACTGAGATCAGTAGAGCCATGACGGGTACTGAGATCAGTTCAGCCATGACGGGATCTGAGATCTGTACAGCCATGACGGGTACTGAGATTAGTACAGTCATGACGGGTGCTGAGATCAGTACAGCCATGACGGGTAGTGAGATCAGTACAGCCATGACGGGTAGTGAGATCAGTACAGCCATGACGGGTGCTGAGATCAGTACAGTCATGACGGGTACTGAGATCAGTACAGCCATGACGGGTACTGAGATCAGTTCACAACCATGACGGGTACTGAGATCAGTTCACAACCATGATGGGTGCTGAAATCAGTTCACAACCATGACGGGTACTGAGATCAGTAGAGCCATGACGGGTACTGAGATCAGTTCAGCCATGACGGGATCTGAGATCAGTACAGCCATGACGGGTACTGAGATTAGTACAGTCATGACGGGTAGTGAGATCAGTACAGCCATGACGGGTAGTGAGATCAGTACAGCCATCACGGGTACTGAGATCAGTACAGTCATGACGGGTACTGAGATCAGTACAGCCATGACGGGTACTGAGATCAGTACAGCCATGACGGGTGCTGAGATCAGTACAGCCATGACGGGGTCTGAGATCAGTACAGCCATGACGGGTACTGAGATTAGTACAGTCATGACGGGTGCTGAGATCAGTACAGTCATGACGGGTACTGAGATCAGTACAGCCATGACGGGTAGTGAGATCAGTACAGCCATGACGGGTACTGAGATTAGTACAGTCATGACGGGTGCTGAGATCAGTACAGCCATGACGGGTACTGAGATTAGTACAGTCATGACGGGTGCTGAGATCAGTACATCCTGTAGCGAGAATCAAAATTTCTACAGTCTACAGCTACATTCTACAGGCTATGGGCTCTAGTCGCTGCAGTGCTACAGTGGTTGCAGCGCAACCAGGGACCGTTTGCCCTTCGGTCGAGGGATGGTCATCGAAGCAGGTCGCACTCGCCGCTATTGAAAAAACGCTGAGGAAAAGCTGCTGACTGTTGTGTAAACAGTGGCATTGTTGTCTGGAGAAGGCAAGCTACGAGGTCATTGCAGTACATATAGGTAGTGGTTAAAACAATAGACATTAATGATTGCGATCATTTAAAGAAAGCGTTCGTAGTTAAAGATAAGAGGTTGGTTCTAAGCCACTATGTTACGTCTAGTTTTTAAATAATGCGCTATTCGATGTTGAAGGGTCACCACGGTGTTGCCAGGGGAGCTGTGGGCTGTGACGTCACGTTTAGTCTATATAAGATCATGTCGACAGGTAACGGGGGCTTTTTTGGTGTTCAGCGTGTGAAAAAGTCATCACGAAACGTACGTCTGCTCGTATTAGTCGTCAAGTCGCCCCGCCGCATCGAAGTAAAATCTCTTCGCATGGGAACACAATTTGGTTAAGTGTATACCCATCACATCAAGGAAGAAAGATTATCGTCTTCAAAGCGTTCTTCAGTAAAACAGTAGCCGACTTCAAGAAAGAAAGATTATCGTCTTCAAGCGTTATTCAGTAAAACAGTAGTCGACTTCAAGAAATAAAGATTATCGTCTTCAAGCGTTCTTCAGTAAAACAATAGCCGACTCCAAGAAAGAAAAATTATATCTTCAAAGCGTTCTTCAGCTGTAAAGATAATACGCGAAGGATCCACTTCAAAGACAAGTAGAAGACTACACTAAAAGGAGGAAACGCCAGGAGTTGTGGAAACAATACGAGTGAGCACTTCCCGCTCTCTCCTTGCAACTTCGAAACCCGACTGTGTGACCCGGGTGAGCGCGTATGCAAGTAGCTCATATAAGTTGTGTTAGTAATATTGCGTTTCGTTGATATCGATCAAACTTAGATTGATCATGGTAGAGGTTGTATTATTGGATATAATGATAATCTTGGGCTGTAAGCATCCTCTCTATTTATCTATTCATATGTGTACCCTAGTAGATTGATGTTAGAAATATGATAATATGTGTCTGTAAGCACCCTCTCTGTATATATCTATTCATGTGTGTATCCGAGTAGATTGATGTTAGAAAGTGAGTGTTGACATTAGTGTGTGTGTAGTAAACTTGAAAACCAGTTTCAAGGGCTTCTCTGAGTTATTAAATAAATATAGGCAAATATGTATGTGTCATTCCCCACACATAAGGACAGTGTATGGAAGTTAATTGTTAATATATCGTCTCACAGACCCACTCAACTGAGTAGCTGGAGAGTGTCACTTTGGGTCAACACCCTAGACCTCTCCTGGGTCGAGCGAACTCACAAGCCCGTCGACCATTGATAAATGTCTGTCGGCAATTTTTTATTGCCTTCGACTTCCTTTAATTTGCATGGCGTGCTACAAGCCATGACCACTACTCAACAATCTGATTTCGCAGAGTGACACAATTTATAAATAATCCAATTAAATAAAACAACAAACGACTTTAAATTTGCTGAAATTAATCCAAAGAACTACCAGCGCCTCCATTTTATTTTCAGTCAACAAATCCTGGATTACTGTTACCTAACACCCGCTGCTTCCAAATCCTCACCGAAACCTGTTTCAGGCCCTTTGGACAGGCCTGAATACTAAACACCAAGCAACAATCAGGATCACACACGTTCAGGCGGTTCTGGTGCGCCCTTCGGCCCTCGAGTTGTGAGACCAGAGCTCCTGTCGCATATTTCCGTGTATATTAGAGTCGTGTGATCCGCTTACAAGGCCTCACAGACTCCGCAAGAAGTATTCCCTGCTGGCGCACGGTGTCCGATTACCAGCCTCACAGAGAGGGCGGCCGCATTGAGGCCAAATACCTGAAATACAAAAACGCTATAAAATAGCAAGTTCGCATCGCGCACACGGAAATGAAAGCAGTGCTTGCATGCCTCTTATAAATCAGCTCATGGTACTTGCTTGCTTGACGTGCTTGCATGCCTCTTGTAAATCGTCTGATGATACTCGCTTGTTTGCTTCCTTGACGTGCTTGCACGCCTCGTGTAAATCGGCTGATGATACTTGCTTGTTCGCTTGCTTGACGTGATTGCATACCTCTTGTAAATCGGCTGATGATACTTGCTTGTTTGCTTACATGACGTGCTGGCATGCCTCTTGTAAATCGGCTCATGGTACTTGCTTGCTTGACGTGCTTGCATGCCTCTCGAAAATAGGTTGATGATACTTGCTTGCATGCCTCTTGTAAATCGTCTGATGATACTCGCTTGTTTCCTTGCTTGACGTGCTTGCATGCCTCTTGTAAATCAGTCGATGATACTTGCTTGTTTGCTTGCTTGCCATGCTTGCATGCCTCTTGTAAATCGGCTGATGATACTTGCTTGTTTGCTTGCTTGACGTGCTTGCTTGCCTCTTGTAAATCGGCTGATGATACTTGCTTGTTTGCTTGCTTGACGTGCTTGCATGCCTCTTGTAAATCAGCTGATGATACTTGCTTGTTTGCTTGCTTGACGTGCTTGCTTGCCTCTTGTAAATCGGTTGAAGTTACTCGCTTGTTTGCTTGCTTGCCATGCTTGCATGCCTCTTGTAAATCGGCTGATGCTACTCGCTTGTTTGCTTGCTTGACGTGCTTGCATGCCTCTTGTAAATCGGCTGATGATACTTGCTTGTTTGCTTGCTTGACATGCTTGCATGCCTCTTGTAAAGCAGCTGACGATACTCGCTTGTTTGCTTGCTTGCCATGCTTGCATGCCTCTTGTAAATCGGCTGATGATACTTGCTTGTTTGCGAGCTTGACGTGCTTGCATGCCTCTTGTAAATCGGCTGATGATACTTGCTTGTTTGCGAGCTTGACGTGCTTGCATGCCTCTTGTAAATCGACTTATGATACTCGATTGTTTGCTTGTTTGACGTGCTTGCATGCCTCTTGTAAATCGACTGATGATACTCGATTGTTTGCTTGTTTGACGTGCTTGCATGCCTCTTGTAAATCGGCCGATGATACTTGCTTGTTTGCTTGCTTGACGTGCTTTCATGTCTCTTGTAAATCGGCCGATGATACTTGCTTTCTGTTTTTTTGCTTGCTTACTTGCTGGCTTGTAGAAAGAGCTGGACACGGGTGTTATTTGCGTTAAAAGAGAGACCTCCACTGAATTACTCACCTGCCCGCCCGCCTGTCCGCTCGCTTGCTCGCCCGCTCGCCCGCCTGCCTGCTTGCGTGCTCGCTCGCTCACCAGCTTTGCTTGCTTGCTTGCTGCTTGTTTCATTGTTCGCTTGCTTGCCTGCCTGCCTGCTTTTTTGCTTGCTCGCCAGCTTGCTTGCTTGCCTGCTCGTCGTGCTTAATACCGACGTTATTTGCATTGAGAGGAGCTCTATTGAGGCCAGCAAGCAACAAATATTTAATTCCATTTCCTTTGAGTTATCAAGCCTGTGCGTCCTACGACTACATAAAGAGAATGTAACAGAGATATAGAAGCAGATATCAAACGGAGTACCAACAAAAATGATAAATATTGGACTCTGAAGCATCAATGAAAGGAAACTTCTTTGTTTGGAATCAAAAGTATGGTTCAGACTATAAACAACGAGATGGCAGTGAATGCAATGGAGCAGTAAATAATGACGATAAATACTATTCTCCTGGTAACAATTTTCAATACATGAAAAAGTAAAATTTTTAGATCAATAATGAATCAATTGAGCAGGTTATTGATAGAGAATTGCGTCCACGTGCCTTGTAGTCTTCAAATATGAAACAGAGAACATTTCAATCGAACAATTGGTGCGTAACTGTCAATTACCAGTTAACTGTCAGCAGTCAGTTAACAAGATGTGTCGACGTTACGTCATGACAGTTTAACGAATATGAGAGAGTTGGCAAGGATACTGTCTCTGAGACTAACGTGACCCACACGCGACTGCAATTGTGAGTTAGCTACCAAAACACTATGAGCACGAGACACGTGCACGGAAATAGGTTTGTGAGTTTAATGGTGTAATGGTTAAGAAACATCGCCGTCCCTATGATGCCGTCCTTGGTAACGGTTAAGAAACACCGCCGTCCCTATGATGCCGTCCTTTGTAATGGTTAAGAAATATCGCCGTCCCTATGATGCCGTCCCTTGTAATGGTTAAGAAACATCGCCGTCCCTATGATGTCGTCCCTTGTAATGGTTAAGAAACATCGACGTCCCTGTGGTGCCGTCCCGTAAAATGGTTAAGAAACATCGCCGTCCCTAGTATTGGTTGAGAAACATTGCCGTCCCTGTGGTGCCGTCCCTTGTAATGGTTAGGAAACATTGCCCTCCATGTGGTGCCGTCCTTTGCAATAGTTAAAAAACATCGCCGTCCCTGTGATGCCGTCCTTTATAATGGTCAAGAAAAACCGTCGTCCTTGTGCTGCCGTCCTTTGTAATGGTTAAGAAACATCGCCGTCCCTGTGATGCGGTCCCTTGTAATGGTTAAGAAACATCGCCGTCACTGGCATGCCGTCCCTTGTAATGGTTACGAAACATCGCCGTCCCTGTGATGCCGTGACTTGTAGTGGTTAGGAAACATCGCCGTCTCTGTGATGCCGTGACTTGTAATGGTTAGGAAACATCGCCGTCCCTTTGATGCCGTGACTTGTAATGATTAGGAAACATCGACGTCCCTGTGATGTTGTGACTTGTAATGGTTAGGAAACATCGCCGTCCCTGTGATGCCGTGACTTGTAATAGTTAGGAAACATCGCCGTCCCTGTGATGCCGTCCCTTGTAATGGTTAAGAAACGCCGTCCCTTGTAATGGTTCAGAAACGCCGTCCCTGTGATGCCGTCGGTTGTAATGGTTACAGGGTTCACCGAGTCACTAAAGAGGGGCGTGAGTTGTGTGGTTAAGCCAGGTCAACGTTCGTGTTACCAGGACTGTGTTACTAGGACTGTGTTCTGTGTTACTAGGACTGTGTTCTAACCATAAGAATCTCTTGCATAACTCCTGAATTAGTTTTCATAAATGAATTGAATGGTGTAACTAATAAGAAACCGCCCACAAGCAATACAATATTATAAAATGCACCCAACATAACTTCCAAGATCTCGTTACCGGTGCCTCGGTCAGGAGCTGTTCTGCCTTCATCAAAGCCGATTTCCTATTGTGGGGTCCAATAAGCATTACTTTGCATTTCTCTGCCTGTCACGAGTATGAAGGTATGGAAGCATTCATGCATCGGCCTGTCACGAGTATGAAGGTATGGAAGCATTCATGCATCGGCCTGTCACGAGTATGAAGGTATGGAAGCATTCATGCATCGGCTTGTCACGAGTATGAAGGTATGGAAGCATTCATGCATCGGCCTGTCACGAGTATGAAGGTATGGAAGCATTCATGCATCGGC
>SDVV010032802.1:0-11379 GCA_016164225.1 Gammarus roeselii
CTCAAACATATGATGAAGGTGGTGCCTCAAACATATGATGAAGGTGGTGCTACAAACATATGATGAAGGTGGTGCCTCAAACATATGAAGGTGGTGCCTCAAACATATGATGAAGGTGGTGCCTCAAACATATGATGAAGGTGGTGCCTCAAACATATGATGAAGGTGGTGCCTCAAACATATGATGAAGGTAGTGCCTCAAACATATGATGAAGGTGGTGCCACAAACATATGATGAAGGTGGTGCCTCAAACATATGATGAAGGTGGTGCCTCAACCGTATGATGAAGGTGGTGCCTCATACATATGATGAAGGTGGTGCCTCAAACATATGATGAAGGTGGCGCCACAAACATATGGTGAAGGTGGTACCACAAACATATGATGAAGGTGGTGCTACAAACATATGATGAAGGTGGTGCTACAAACATATGATGAAGGTGGTGCTACAAACATATGATGAAGGTAGTGCTACAGACATATGATGAAGGTGGTGCCTCAAACATATGATGAAGGTGGTGCCTCAAACATATGATGAAGGTGGTGCCTCAAACATATGATGAAGGTGGTTGCCTCAAACATATGATGAAAATTGTGCCTCAAACATATGATGAAGGTAGTGCCTCAAACATATGATGAAGGTGGTGCCACAAACATATGGTGAAGGTGGTGCCTCAAACATATGATGAAGTTGGTGCTACGAACATATAATGAAGGTGGTGCCACAAACATGTGATGAAGGTGGTGCCACAAACATATGATGAAGGTGGTGCCACAAACATGATGAAGGTGGTGCCACAGACATATGATGAAGGTGTTGCCACAAACATATGATGAAGGTGGTGCCACAAACATATGATGAAGGTGGTGCCACAAGCATCTAAATGTGGTGCCACAAAAATGTGATGAAGGTGGTGTCACTAACATATGATGAAGGTGGTGCCACAAACATATGATGAAGGTGGTGCCACAAGCATCTAAAAGTGGTGCCACACAAATATGATGAAGGTGGTGCCACAAACATATGATGAAGGTAGTGCCACAAACATGTGATGAAGGTGGTGCCACAAGCATCTAAAAGTGGTGCCACACATATGATGAAGACGGTGCCACAAACATGTGATGAAGGTGGTGCCACAAGCATCTAAAGGTGGTGCCACAAAAATATGATGAAAGTGATGCCACAAACATATATTCTTTTTAAACCAACAGGTAATGAGGGTCATTTTTTATTATGCTGGGCCAACTGAAAGGCCCCCCTAACAGTCTAATAAGTTCATTGTGGAGTGGTTGACAAGTCTGGCAAGTACAGTCCATGGCTTGCCAGACATGACGAGTTGTTGGGAATTACTGGCAGTAATGCGTGGTGGAAGTTAGATGAGACAGTATGGGTGTTGCTTAATTGAGATTGGTGGCAGATGTATAGTATAATTGTCATTTAGTGTAACTTGTGATTGCTTGTATGCGTTACAGCTCCAAACAACGAGCAGTAGCAGTTTGCTGCTGCTAATACTGCTGTCCAGTACCCACCCTGTGGAATAAAACAAAACAAAACTTATCCAAACGATCCACTCGGTAGCCAAGTGGGTAGCGCGTCGGCCTCTTCTCACAGTAGACTTCCATCGGAAGCTGAAGGTTTTAGGTTCGAGCCTACCTGACCCCGAGCGAGACATTCAGACCGGTCTCTTAAGTTGTCAAAGGCCAGCCCATAAACGTTGTGAGTAAAAAAGGCTATCCAGTGGCGCCTACGCTGTAGCCCTGCTATACAAACGTAAAGTCCCCAAAACGCAAAAAATATACTATTGCACGAACATCACGACATAACATATTGAGCGCAGGGAATTAGTGAAGCAGGAATATGATGTTGGGATAAAGTAAATATGCAGACGGTATTTGAGTTGAGCAGTTAATACACTAGCGCGATCTGTAATGATGATGCCTCATGCGTTGAGCTTGAAGCGACCGAGTTCAAATATCAGTGGCAGAAGATGTGCAAATCAGCAGTGCCATAACTCTTGAAGCGATCTCCTCCTCACTAAAGAATTGGCAACAACTATCCACTCTTAGTATATTATTGGCAACAACCATCCCCTCTTCAGTATATTATTGGCAACAACCATCCCCTCTTCAGTATTATATTATTGGCAACAACCATCCCCTCTTCAGTATTATATTATTGGCAACAACCATCCCCTCTTCAGTATATTATTGGCAACAACCATCCCCTCTTCAGTATATTATTGGCAACAACCATCCTCTCTTAGTATAGTATTGGCCACAATCTTGGATGTCTCGCCCCGGAAGCAATTTGAGACAACCATTCCAAGCGAGTAGTAGCTAGCAAAGTGTGAAGGTCTTGTGTCCTAACGAAGTGAAACAAGTTGGTTAGTGCGCCTCACTAAAGAGCACGTGGCCTTCATCTCTTAGGTTCGGGTGGAACACTGAGACGAGTTAAGAGAGGACAGCTTTCAATTGGGTAATTTTTTTCAAACCTCCATTGTTGAAAAGTTAGATATCGCGTAGCTTTTGGATTTGATGAAGACGACGCTGATCCTGTCGCACGGACGAGCAACAGTAGAAAGGGGGTTAACCTTGGAAAAGACGCTCCTGGCTTCGAACAACGTTTCAAATAGAACTAGTTACTTGAGGTGCAGCATCAAGCTTACGTTCAGCGTGATGAGAAAGAACAACAAAGTGAGCCGTTGAAGATAAAACGAGCAACCCAGCAAGAAGCGACTACGATTCCTTACAAATAGCTGAAACTTGAACATTCTGTCAAATGGATGCTGCAAGAAATTGATCAGCTTGCATGGAAAGCTGAAGATGATATTGAGTTCTCTAGAATCTTAGTGCATCAAATTCAAAGGAAGCCGATGCCACGAAAAAAACAAAAATAATTTCTCAAGAAGCTCGTCTAATGAATGCTCTGCAGAAGTCAACAAATATTTAGATAGCAGCTTCGACGATCAGCATGCCTGCCCCATATGTATAGCTAGACGCTCTCGAACCATTTACAGAGAATATGATGCTGGCGAGTTATTCAAAACCGATACATTACGATTCTATGTCCATGCAGTGCATCTATACAATACATTGTATTGTATAGATGCACTGCATCCATGTCAGTGCACTGCATCTATACGATGCACTGTATCGTATAGATGCACTGCATCCATGTCAGTGCAGTGCATCTATACGATACACTGTATTGTATAGATGTTCTGCATCCATGTCAGTGCACTGTATCGTATAGATGCACTGCATCCATGTCAGTGCAGTGCATCTATACGATACACTGTATTGTATAGATGCTCTGCATCCATGTCAGTGCAGTGCATCTATACGATACACTGTATCGTATAGATGCACTGCATCCATGTCAGTGCAGTGCATCTATACGATACACTATTGTATAGATGCACTGCATCCATGTCAGTGCAGCTCATCTATACGATACACTGTATTGTATAGATGCTCTGCATCCATGTCAGTGCACTGCATCTATACAATGCACTGTATCGCATAGATGCACTGCATCCATGTCAGTGCAGTGCATCTATACGATACACTGTATTGTATAGATGCTCTGCATCCATGTCAGTGCACTGCATCTATACGATGCACTGTATCGTATAGATGCACTGCATTCATGTCAGTGCAGTGCATCTATACGATACACTGTATTGTATAGATGCACTGCATCCATGTCAGTGCAGTGCATCTATATGATGCACTTTATCGTATAGATGCACTGCATTCATGTCAGTGCAGTGCATCTATATGATGCACTGTATCGTATAGATGCACTGCATCCATGTCAGTGCAGAGCATCTATATGATGCACTGTATCGTATAGATGCACTGCATCCATGTCAGTGCAGTGCATCTATATGATGCACTGTATCGTATAGATGCACTGCATCCATGTCCATGCAGTGCATCTATACCATGCACTGTATCGTATAGATGCACTACATCCATGTTAATGCAGTGCATCTGTACGATGCACTGCATTAGGGTGTTTATTATTTTTTTATCCAAAATATTATAACTAATCAAGTACACAGTTCTTCAGATGTTGCTTAAAAAAAATCCCTTTGTGATCTTGATGTGCTGAAATCCACATAATTTAAGTGATGAACTGCTCTTTTTTTGTCTTATACTTGAGAGTAGAGTTCTGTTTATGTTTCAATATTATGATGTTTTGTCCCACGGGGATCACCTTCTGGTCAACTGGCTGGTAGGGGCATTAAACGAAACTAAAGAAAATTATGGTAAACCTATCCCTGTATGGGAATTGGGAATCCCTTTAATTTATTTACATTATATGTCTATTATCAAACTTTGTCCATTTTTTCTAATTGGAACGTGTTTGGTCATATCGATACTGATATTAATCTAAAATTTAATCGTTTCACTCCAAATTTGTGTGCTTGATACTTCAATATTTGCCCTTGAAATTTCTTTAACTTTTATTTCCAAATTTGTGTCATTCCTCTTAAATACAGTTTATTCTTTAGGGTCAAAATTGTATCACATTATTTCTAGTCCATGGAAATTTTTAGTTGATATTCTTCAAAGGACCCCCTGTGACGTCATATGGTGCGGTATTTGCCTTAATTATCATCACAGCGAGCCCTGATCCTTTTGAATGGTTTTAGCCCTGGTAAAGCACTCACTCCTGCTGGAGTTGAGAGGCTACCAGCAAGTCATCTTTACAGTGATAGGCCTAACAGACGATTGGGACCTGATGACTCGTGATGAGTCGTCAGGTACTAAACAGGTCTGGTTCGCTCCGTGTCAATATACATTCTATAGTAAACAGGTTTGGTTTGCTCCATGTCAATATAATTACATTCTATAGTAAATATGCCTGGAATGCTCCATGTCAGTATACATCCTGTAGTAAACAGGCTTGGTTTGCTCCATGTCAATATACATTCTGTAGTGAACAGGCTTGGTTTGCTCCATGTCAATATAGCTACATTCTATAGTAAATATGCCTGGAATGCTCCATGTCAATTTACATTCTGTAGTAAACAGGCTTGGTTTGCTCCATGTCAATATACATCCTGTAGTAAACAGGCTTGGTTTGCTCCATGTCAATATACATTCTGTAGTGAACAGGTTTGGTTTGCTCCATGTCAATATACATTCTGTAGTAAACAGGCTTGGTTTGCTCCATGTCAATATACATTCTGTAGTAAACAGGCTTGGTTTTCTCCATGTCAATATACATTCTGTAGTAAACAGGCTTGGTTTGCTCCATGTCAATATACATTCTGTAGTAAACAGGCTTGGTTTGCTCCATGTCAATATACATTCTGTAGTTAACTGGCTTGGTTTGCTTCATGTCAATATACATTCTGTAGTAAACAGGCTTGGTTTTCTCCATGTCAATATACATTCCTTTAGGAAACAGGCTTGATTCACTCCATGTCAATATACATTCGATAGTAAAAAGGCTTGATTTGCTCCCTGTCAATTCATGACCTTCACAAAGAACTAATTTACACTATTCATGACCTTCACAAAGAACTAATTTCTTCAATTTCCCATTCCTTCCTAGGTTAAACTTTTCAGTTTGGCAATTTTACAGTTATTTATTTTGTCACTTCATGACTTTTCATTAGAGCACTTGAGAGCCAAAGCTACAGGAATGAGGTCCTTCACAAACTTGTCAAATTGCTCAGGTTCCCTTACCTATTTTATCTACCAGAACTTTGGAAGTTATTTATTCTAAACTTCCTAATGACTGAACGTGGAGGATGCAAGGCGGAAGAATGAAGTGAATGTGACGCTGTAATGCCTGCTCTTGACAATGCTGAACCCAGTAACTGTGGTTTGAATTGCTTTGTTGAAATTCGAATACAATGTAGCTATTCATTGCAGAGTGTCATTCAGTGTTTGTAATGTCTTTTTTTTCTTCAATAATAAAAGTTCTTACTCCCCATTTCCCACATGTCACAAGGTTGTACAATAAGGCACCATTTACCGTCGTACCATGCGGTACATTTATTATGTAGATATTTACCATTTAACTACGTTATTATCGCCATGTGGCAGGCGTATTGCCCTATTGAATAGAGATTAGGTTTAGTTCATTTTGGTCACTCTGATGTACATAGCAAATAATTGAAATTTTATAGCAGCAGGGTTGTTTACATTGTCGTCACATTTATTTTCAACAGTTCTTTCATTTGTGATCATTGATTATTATTTTATTTGAATCATTTGACTCGTTCAAGTATTTCTGATTTCTCTCTCTGATGGCTTACTCTTGTAACTTATTATTTAGCTACCTTGGTAATTTCAAAATTTTCAAGTTTTGAGAACAATATAGTTGGTTACAAATTTAATACGTAGGGACATCAAATTTGTTTATGATACCTATGTTGTGGTAACAACATTAGTTGTTACCTGTTAAGTAAATGTAATGTTTTTTGTAAATCTTTTATTCTGTATCTGAATAAAAGTAGCTATATATAAATATTCCATTCATAAAAAAGTTGTAACTTGCATTGGAAACATAAGGTGATTGGTATGGCTGTAGGGGAGGTATGTATGTATGTATGTATGTATAGACATACTTCCGTTTCCCCCTAGTTAGGGGGGTGGCTAAGTTAGGCAGACACAGAGGGGGGAGGAGCCCAATCTCCCCGCCACAAGACCGCCGTGTCCCTGCCGGGGCTCGAACTCGCGACATGCAGCACCAGAGGCTGACACTGCAGTCGGATACGCTAACCACTCGGCCACGGCGGCCGAGTGGTTAGCGGCTTAATTATGAGGCCATAAATGTGACCTCATAATTAATAATAACGGCCTAATAGTACTGTGCAAACATTGTAGAATGCATTTTTAAACTTTGTTTATTGCTGAGTTTTTTGGCAGCTATTACATTATCTCGAGTGAATAATTGAAGTGATTGGTCAAATTTGATTACTGTAGGCTAGTGCCTAGCACACATTTTTGTTTTTTTGTTAAATACATATTACAATACAAAATGTTAGTATTACATACTTCAACTTGCAAAATTATACCTAACTACTCAAGTTAATAAAGTGACTTAGTTAATAGCTACTTCAGATATCACATCTGAACTAATTGATGGAAATATGATGCACAACCTTGAAAAAAAAACTCAAAATGTACATTTAGTAGTACTTTCAGGTTGTTTTCCAAATAACCCCAAAACAATTTAGAAGCCCATTGAGCATAAAAAAAAGCTGGGTTAAGTGGGCATGTACCCAGCTGTATACTCACTAGCTACAACCCTACTCTAGTAGGGCCCAATTGCTGACAAAGAAAGACCAAAACACCCATCAGTTAGATTAATTGACTTATAAATGATCATTTTATATATTATTTCTTATATTTTATTCCGAATACATTTTAATGACCCTCCTCAATAGTCACCATCAAAACATTAATGAGCTCTTTCCAGTTGTTGATTAGTTGACTAATATTGATCGAGATATTGCATTTCTTATTGCATTTATTCATTGTCAATTTCAGTATATCTGTAATCAAAGATGCAGGGGAAGAAGAAAGATAGTTGGGGAATATTTCAGAATAAGCACAAATGTTGGAGAAACAATTAGCCATACATTTGCTTGAACGTTAACCTTGTTGATAAAAGTCCTGTTGTAGCTATAGGTAGAACAATATTCCTCTCTGTACCTATTAATGACTGCCACTCACCTCCTCAGTGTGTATCCAATGACAGTTATGACTCTCCTTCCAGAGAGTGGCCGGCGGAGACGGTGTCGCGCGGTATTCAGCTACGCCCCCCAGCACGAAGATGAGCTCGCGCTCAGCGAAGGGGACGTGCTGAACCTGCTTGAGGAGGTGGAGGAGGGATGGTGGAAAGGAGAGCTCAGAGGACAGGTGAGAGGGGTGGGGAGAGCGAAAAGGGAATTTTACTGTTTGGCAGATTAGTTGCGATGGTGAAGTGTGACAACTTTGCCAATGCAAATTAATATAAAATATTGAGTAGGCCTGGGATAAGTTAAAAAGTTCATTCTATTTATACTTCAACTTTGCTGTACAACTGGCCCCGCCTTGATGTGCTGCCAGTTATAGGGCTGAGAGCCGCTGTAAGGCTTCATCAGAGATTTCCGCCCTCTACGGCAGCTATTGCCACCTTTCAAACTCAATTGGGCAGTGGATTGGTATCCATGTGCTTGTCAAGCTGGTGCACGAAGGTGCTGATAGTGTTACTATTAACCACATCATTTGGGAAAAACGGTTCCAGGTTGCTGATATCTTCATGGGAAAAAATATATATTCTAGGCACTTCCTTTGATTATAATCCCCATCAAAGAGGCCTTCAGGGCCCGCTGTGGTAAAACCATTTAGATGTTTGACGTTTGTATGAGCTGACAGCTAAATCCCCTTCTTTCCAGTGATATCTGCTTCAATTCCCCAAACGGCTGCGGGTTCGTCTTGGTTTTCAGTTCTCGGAATCATTTTTGTTTCTTGATGACGGATCCGTTACATCTTACTTGTTGATATCCACTCTTAAGTGAGGGAACCAGAATGGGATTGCATATTCCGAGTGGTGTCTTACAAGTGCAGTATACATTGAAAGCATATTGTCCCTCTGCTTGTAGTAAAATGTTTCTGGGTATAAAGTCAAGAACTTTATTGGATTTCTAGTCTGATCTTCTTCGTTTGTGGGTTCCAGCTTGCTCAACTGTGCATTTCTTAACATTGAAGTTCATTCTTCACTTGCAGGCCTGGTCCACCAGCAAGTGCGCTTTGTAGCAAAGTTTGGATGTCTTGCTGTGTGCTGCCAGTCAGTCAGTTGCAGAGCCACCTTGAAACATTCCGATGAATACCGTTAGCTTCCCTTTTTTTCATCATATGATTTTTTAAACTCAAGATAGATAAAGGTTAAGAGTGTTATTTTCATCATATATATATTGGTGACTTTATGGAAAACAAATCAGAGATTGGTGAGACAGCCTAATAGTTATCCTTAATAAGATTATTTACATCTAGGTGGCATGTAATACCTAATGACTTGATCAGTCTTTTCAAGAACTCTCCTACCACAGCAATGAGTTTGATTGCTGTTGTCATCAGTGACTGCGTTTCCTACAAACGAAGCGTTTTTTCCAGTGTTATTTTTTCAGCCTCATAAGCCATCGTGGTTTCGTCGTCTAGCGGCAGTACGGGATGCTCTCTGGGGTGTGGTGTTTTTTTTCATAGTCGTATCTCCTCTCTCTCTCTGTTCATGTTGGTTCTCTGCTATGTAGCTATGTGCCGACATACAGCCGTTTTCTCCTGAAGTGTCGCTAAATTAGGCTGAAACAAAATGGAGTGGGCGCAATCTCCTCGGCATAAAACCGTCGTGACCTTGCCGAGGCTCGACTCAGCAACGTGCTGCACCATAGGCTGGCTCTTCAGTCACGCAGCTCGTAGCCGTTGGACCCAAGTCTCGTTAACTGGGCCCTTATATACCGATTAATCTATTGATAACTACGTGACTTACACTCTTTTTCACGTGATTGATGCCATACTTTTTTTTTTCTTGTGTCTACCCCTCCTAGGCATCTGTTATGTTCACGTTCCGCACGGAGTCACGGCCCAACCGTGGGGGTGAACACCCTTATTTCCCTTCAGACTCTCCTCTTCTTCACCCTTCACTATGTATCCTTTTCTCTCCCTCATTTGCTTAACTTTTATTTACCTCATTTGCATCTTACGTTTAGTTCAAATTTCTTTCAACTTGTCTCAGATTTTTTAACAACTCTCCTAATAGTCGTTCCCTACAAACGCACACATACACACGCACGCACACAAAGACACTCACACACAAGCATACACATACCAGTTCTAACTATTCTCCTTTTGGGTGGAAAATAACAGCCAAGTTGCGCTCTTTCTTTCATGCAATCTTTTTCTACTACTATTCCTTCTTCTTCTTTCCATTCTTGCTGTTCTTGTGCGTGAAATCCCGTACACCTAGTGTAGATCTCATGCATTGGATCCCCGTTTTCTGTCTCTTCTTCATCTTCCCTCTCAGAAGGTGTTGGAGCGCGTAGCCTGGCACCTTAAGGACTACTGCGGATCCTATGGGCTCTGAAGCAGGGTAGGTAGTGTTATATTCTTCCCCACTGGCATCCGGGGAGTGCTGGGACCATATTGCCTCAGCACCTTAGGAGTTCCTGTACCTCCTGTGGCACCCGTACATACCGTAGACGTTCGTCGCGTAAAGGACTTTGACTTTGCGCAGTAGTAAACCTGACTCGAAGATAGAAATGAAAAAAAAAAGACTAACATGATGCAGCACTGTTTGCTGGCTTGACCTTGGCGTTTGACATTTGGTGCCAGAATGACGATGGCTCCAGCGCGCTAGAAAGCCTCGTCACTCTAATCTAATCTAATATTTTTTCTTGTGTCCAGTCACAATCAGCGTTGCTCGTGTTATCAATGGTCAACTTGTCTACTTAAGGTTGGGATGTTCCCCTCCAACTTCGTCGAGGAGATACTCTCGGGCGACGGTGAAAGTGGTAACAAGACTGCCTCTGACGATAGCCTCGACACGCGAGACAAGAATACCATCAACGCCAACATCAGCAGTGGTGAGGCGGGAAGGGTTGTATTGGGGCGTGGTGAGTGAGAAGCGAGCTGAGGTCCTCTTAAGGCGTCTTTTGGCATGCATAACTAACAAATTGTTTGTTATACTCAACAGTCTCCAAACTAGGAACGTATAGAATTGTCTCCGATGTGATGATCTCCCGAGGTCACTCTTGTTGGTCGCAGTAAGTGTTATAACCTACACGGGGATGACATTCAAGCCTCACACAATCAACATCGGCACCAAAACCAGACCCACACTGAACGTGTCTAGGGTACTCACCACAACCTCTTACGGTCATTCCAAGGAATCAATTACAACACCATACAAACAACTATTTAGGCCCGTAATCTCCTACGCAAATACCGCTTGGTCCTTGGACCATGCACCCACACAACATTAACTCCCTACAAATACTACAGAAAACGTCCTTGCGCATCGCAACGGGCTGTACACAGACCACACCCATTCTTGGGGTGGATGGATGATTATTCATTTTATAGATCATTAACACTTTATTTTAGTATTTTTTCTTGCTTGGGCTCTATTATTTTTCTCTGCCCTTTTTTCATGGTGATAAATTTTTCATTGGTTATTTTTATTATATGCATCTAGGTTGGTTGAGACAAGGTGACCCAGGGAGAGGAGGTACTCGTGGGATCCGCGGGACTCGGGGACCCGGGGTTTCGGGAACCCGGGGGACTTGGGAGACCATGTGGATTTGGGGTGGTCCACTTGGATCTTTCTGGGGCCCTTTGGGACACCCTTGAGACCCTTTGGGAGCCTTTTGAGAA
>SDVV010032803.1:0-11378 GCA_016164225.1 Gammarus roeselii
TATATTATTCAAACATGTTCTGTTGAAACAGACCGAGTGTAGAGGATAAACACTTAATTTGCCTATAGATTGATCTGAGGTCATTAAGGAGGGTATGGAAGAAGCCGTTGTTGACTGCCATATTTCCTGATGAATAATATATCACCTTTCTGACGCGTTACGATTTCAAGTCGTCTTCAGAAAAATAGCAAGAGCTATGCACAAATTCACCATCGCGATTAAGAAAAATTGCAGTAGGAGGATTAATCCAGCAAAGTTCTGTACATAGGATACACACATACGAAGACATAAATTGAAATAAAATACTATCGATCTAGAAATTTTGATCGAAGTTACGGCGACTTCTGAAACGAAAAAAGTACTGTGGTGGATGGCTGGTGAGATGATGATGTTCCGATGTAACATGTAAGCTGTCGAGATTAGGTTCTCGCCATGATATATTCACGGTAATGTTTAAGTATATAAAGATCAAACTGACCCACAGCTGAGGTATATCATTTCGCAAGGGACGACCCCAACTCATCCGATAGCGAAAACGATAAATGAAATCATTCAACCGTACCTGTCTACGCGGTATTCGATAAAATCGACTGACGAACTACTTCATATTCTCCAGTCATCTTGACCCGATGGATTACTGGCTTCACATGACGTCGAGAACTTGTTTACAAATGTTACTGTTGATGACACAATACATCCTCGACCAAGTGTACCGTAATCCATCTGAACCGGAGCCTAATATTCCGGAAGCAATTCTCAAGTCATTATTGCTCATATGCACTAAAAAAGCTCCGTTCCGCCACATCGATGGCTAAATATTCAGTCAAAAGAACGGCATTGCTATGGGCAGTCCCCTCGGTCCTATATTTGCGAACTTTCACATGGCAAATTTAGAAGAAAAAAGTACAACTAAACGATGAAATACGACCCAAGCTCTACCTTCGACATATTCGTCGTCATCGGGAATCACGAAAAACTGGTATCGCTTCGATGTGCCCTTCATAACAATTCAGTATTAAAATTTACCCATGGAATTGGTAACAAAAAACTCCCTTTTTTGGACGTTGAAATCACATCTAGTAACCGGAAGTTTGACACAAAAGTTCACAATAAAGCAACTAACACAGGCGAATGTCTCAACCACGCCAGCGAGTGTCCCGATAAATACAAATCAGGAGTGATCTTTACCTCAATTAATCGAGCTTACAAAGTATCTGCTAACAAGCAAACATTCGATGCTGAAATCAGGAGACTAAAACAAGTGCTAAAGAAAAATAATTTTCCAATTAAAGTAGTTGAACATGAGATTTCCAAAATCCTGAGCAAAAAGTCAGAAATAACCCCGGAATCCTCACCAACTACAAGCCTATCGTTGTTCTACATGAACCAGATGAACACCAACTACAAGACTGACGAGAGAGTTTTGAGAAACATTATTGATGCTAAAGGAAAGGTTACAAATACAATCGAGAAACTACGTGTAAACATATATTATAAAACACCTAAAGGTAAAGATAAACTCATCCGGAACAACGTCACGGCGCCAAAGGACATTCTGAAGCAATCCAATGTAGTATACTTCCAAAAATGCCTTCTAGAAGGATGTACTCTTCCGAACCCCAGCAACATTGGATCAACTCAGTGTACCCTTGCCAACCGCATTACTAACCACGCACAGGTCGGCTCTTTCCGGAATCACTTGATCAACACTCATCAAATTGCACCGAAAAGGAACATATACACCAAAAATGTTAGGATCAAAAAACTGCCCGATAAGAGTCGGTTGTTGATCTATGAAGCATTGTTAATCAAAAAAGACAACCCATTGATCAACATTCAAATTGAAAACATGTCAGGAATGCTGAAGCTATTCAATGACTCACCTGCTAATGAGATTCCAACAACGGGAACACAACAGCACAATCTCAACAACTTACATGTTACATCGAAAAATCATCTCACCAGCCAGCCACCACAGTACTTTCTTCGTCTCAGAATTCGCCGTAACTTCGATCAAAATTCCTAGATCGATAATTTTTTATTTCAATTTATTTTTTCTATGTGTGTATCCTATGTACAGAACTTTGCTAGATAAATCTTCCCGCTGTAATTTTTCTTAATCGCGATACTGAATTTGTGCATAGCTCCTTCAATTTCTGTGAAGACGACTTGAAGGCGAAACGCGTCAGAGAGATGATATATTCACCAGTAAATATGACAGTCAACAACGGCTTCTTCCATACCCTCTCTAATAACCTTAAACCAATCTATAGGCAAAAAAAGTGTTTAAATTAAATTAATTAACATAGCAAATGCCTGGCGATGCATAAGTATAATCGCAGAAATAAATGCTTCTGTTGCCGTGGTGAATGAAGACGCCAACAACTGAAGAAAGGATGGGAAGCCCACGGTCTTCCTCCATTATAAGGGTCTCTAGTTGACGGAGAATCAAGACTCTTCTCAGCACTGAGCCCCGCAAGCGATCCTGTTCAACGATGATACAAAACTTTTACATTCGATGTGATCCGTCATCCATAATCGTCAGCAGTCCCGTCGGTGGTGGGTACAAAGATGAATAGCCAGTGAACGCAGCGGAGAAGTTGGGAAGCCCAAAGTCTTAACAGGGTGAAGTAGACTCTGCAACGGTGGAACTGATTGAACCATCGAAGTAGAGAACTGCCACTTCTGAGGCACATTGAAGATTCGAACTCTTGATTAACAGGTTCTCCATGATGTGCTTGGGTATTTGGTCCTTCCGTCCGAGCTGCCATGTCGTCAATAATATTTCCAATACACATGGCGAAATATACATTGGGGGTATAGGAGAGGAAGAGGTTAAGGAAATTTTTGCTCTGCAAACAAAATTTATTTCCATCACGCGTTTCGCTAATTCTCGCTCATCAGATGGATGTCTCAAAGTTGGAACTTATACATTAACAATTAAGAAAATTGGTCTTCTACATAGGTCAGGAAAGTATCTAGACTACGGAATAGCGCAATGAATAAAAAAGAAATGCCAGCAATCCCTGATGAATGCCAACAAAAATTAACATAGCAAATGATATCTCGGTTTCTCTAGGGATTTTGGTCACGATGAGATTGTCGGATTCTTCTGTATAAAAGGTTATTTTATTACAATCTGGACGCATTTGAGCAAACCTCATTTTAATGCACTATGGTTCACTCAAATCATCTACCGCGATAATAAGACCTCACTCTCTGAATTCGTCCTCTTCATTGCCCGTGTTACATTCCGCCTACCTGATCAGTTATTCGCCGGCCGTTAGGACACTTCTGCAAAGCAATAAATTACTGTTAGCGTCATCGTTTCAGTCTCCGCAGAGCGGATTCATTTCACGAGAACAAAACTATGCTGATTTGGGGCTTCGCGGCATGGAATCTTTGAAGATTAGAAAAACATCGATGTTGATATAAAAGAAATTGAAACTACTCGAGGCCCCTGAAACTGAAAAATTATGCTAAGTAAATGTTCAATTGATACCCATAATAGAACGTGGCGCTCCGGCATCCAGTAGAAAAGACAAACGCGGCCCACGACACAGTGTATAAGCAGGTAATTAAATGAAAACGGCGTAAGCGTCTCTGTCGGCAACGAACAATTGTTTTCCAACACAATCGCGTTATAGTTATTTAAAACATTTACACTATACATATCCGCCCTTCATAGGTAACGTGCAGAGACAAAACAACGGTAGGCTGGTGATGGGCTGGTGATGGAACTCAATTACTTCAATCTTTTTACCCTTTTGAATCACTCGCATCCCTCTTGCAAGCAACGAAATATAGCGATACGGTAAATAATGGCTTCTTCCTGGTGTTCTACGGTCTGTCAAAATTATTGATTTGAATAATCAACCATCTAACAAATATGATTATGAAAGTCTATACCATGCAGTTGCATGCAGAAGTTTTGCAATGCTCAGTATGAACGTAATAGCTTCTCGTTCGATACCGTATTGTTATTCCAAAGAGTTGCGTTTATGAAGATTAATAATTCATCTTTTGATGATGAAATTGACTGCATTGGAATGATCTAAATTGAACAATTAGGTCAGGGAAAAGGTTGAAGTCAGTCACACTTGCCACCTGTCAGTGGAATTACAGTACATGTGTTAGAGGCTAAAACATTCATGGCCTCCCAATATTGTCCAATTATACTGCACATTTTACCGAATTCAATTCTTGCGTTTACTGTCACTTGTCTTTTGGATTAATTCTCGTCTAAGAAATATACTTGATCCATGGCAGTGTATGTTGAAGGATAACCAAATCTCGATGAGGCCACAATTTGAATTCGATGTGATGTGTCTCGAAGTGAACCAGTGGCTTAGTCTGTCATTGAAAGATTTTTACCCGAGAAGTGTTGGCATCAAAAGTTGGTTCAGAGATTAATGAAAGGACTTAATAATTATTTAGGTATATTTACTGGTAGAAAATTACAAATTTTTCAGAACACTGATGTTATGTACCAGATCTTCCTGAACATGAGCTATTCTGAAAACATTATTTGCTATTTAACTATAGCAACTCATACCTGATTAGTAGGGGTAGTACATAAAATCACCTGTACATCCCAGCAATTATTGTCTATTGTTTCATGACACCCTATTCTCACTTGTTCAATATTTCATGACGAAATAAAGCGTCACATTGAATTATTAATTTACTGACAATTAATTTCATTATTAATTTCCAATTAAGGTACTGAAAATCTTGAACCGTTCATCATATTATGTGGTACATTGTAACAACTTCAGCACCTCCAAAAAACACCTTGTTGAGCACTGGGAGACGAATCCATCATTCTACTGAGTCAGAAAGAGGAATCAGTTACCGCCGAAGGAGAATTCTGCTTCTGCCTTTCTCCGTTTCTCAACTTTGCAACTAGGCAGCATATTAAGGCTGGACAACTAGTCCTTCAAAATATTAGCACAAGTACTACTAGAATGGACTCGTTAACCCGTTCCAGGCCAACTTACTAAGCTACTCTACCAAATACTAGCTTGTGCTTCGCAATTATTTGTGTCAAAAGAATAAAACGCTCTAGGATAAATATTCCATGAATATGTTACAACAACACATTTCGACCATTTGCTGCTCGATATGGAATATTATTGGGAGGACTGGAATAGACACAAGCGGCAGCAAGTAGGTTTGATGTTTATTATGGTTTCAGACATCAAACAGTTTAAAAATTGCAAGCAGACTATAAATATTTTAGGTAATCGGGACCAGTAGGAACCTATTTAACTATCAACCACAACATAATAAGGTAATTGAAATGATTTTAACCTGTGAACATATAATCTATCATGTTAACTTTGAGTTTAGTTTCAAATTCTGTGATTAGTGTGTCTAACATTAGATGATTAGGTGTAAAACAAATTTCCATGTGGGACATTTTTTAATCTCAACTTATATATCATAGATATTGATATAAGAAAGTTAGCATGATTATCTAAACGATAGCAGATGGAACTTATTTCTTTCACTCAATTGTCCGAAAATTAATAGTTCAATGTGACGCTCTATTTTTTCATGAAATATTGAACAACTGAGAATAGGGTGTCATCAAACAAGATACAATAATTGCTGGGATGTTTAGGTGATTTTATGTACCACCCCTACTAATCAGGTAAGAGTGGATATATTAAAATAGCAAATACTGTCTTCAGAATAGCTCACGTTCGGGAAGATCTGGTACATAACATCAGTGTTTAGAGAAATTTGTAATTTTCCACCCGTAAATATACCTAAATAATTGGGAAGTCCTTCCATTTATCTCTGAACCAGCATTTGATGCCAACATTTTTCGCGTAAAAATCTTTCAATGACAGACGAAGCCGCTGGTTCACTTCGAGACACCTCACATCGAATCCAAACTGTGGCCAGATAGAGATATGGTTTATCTTTTAACATACACTGCCATGGATCAAATATATTTCTTGAACGAGAATTAATCCAAAAGACAAGTGACAGTAAACGCAAGAAATGAATTCGGTAACATGTGCAGTATAATTGGACAGTATTGGGAGGCCATGAATGTTTTAGCCTCTAACACATGTACTGTAATTCCACTGACAGGTGGCAAGTGTGACTGACTTCAACCATTTCCCTGACTCGATTATTCAATTTAGATCATTCCAATGCAGTCAATTTCATCATCAAAGGAGGAATTAATAATCTGCATGAACGCAACTCTTTGGAATAACAATACGGTATCGAACGAGAGGCTATTACGTCCATACTGAGCATTGCAAACCTTCTGCACGCAACTGCATGGTATAGACTTTCATAATCATATTTGTTTGATGGTTGAATATTCAAATCAATAATTTTGACAGACCGTAGAACACCAGGAAGAAGCCATTATTTACCTTATCGCTATATTTCGTTGCTTGCAAGAGGGATGCGAGTGATTCAAAAGGGTAAAAAGATTAAAGTAATTGAGTTCCATCACCAGCCCATCACCAGCCTGCCGTTGTTTTGTCTCTGCACGTTACCTATGAAGGGCGGATATGTATAGTGTAAAATGTTTTAAATAATTATAACGCGATTGTATAGGAAAACAATTGTTCGTTGCCGACAGAGACGCTTACGCCGTTTTCATTTAATTACCTGCTTATACACTGTGTCGTGGGCCACGTTTGTCTTCTCTACGGGATGCCAGAGCACCAGGTTCTATTATGGGTAGCAATGTAACATTTACTTAGCATAATTTTTCAGTTTCAGGGACCTCGAGTAGTTTCAATGCCTTATTTATCAATAAACATGATTTCCTAATCATTAAAGATTGCTTGCCGCGAAGCCCCAAATCAGCAGAAATTTATTCCCGTGAGATGAGGCTCCGCTCTGCGGAGACTGAAACGATGACGCTAACTGTGATTTATTATTTCACTGAAGCGGGGTTCAGATGGAGTTTTAGTTAATGGTCTTAATATTTAAATTCTAATCTCAATCAAAATTCCTTCCAGGGTTGACTTTAGAAAACCATTATAATATTTACCCGTTTTTATTAACTAACCCTGTAATCTCCTTCTTACCAGAGATATTAATTCCAGTGTCTCAAGTCTTTGTTGGTTTGTCTTGGATCTCAGTTCCAGAAGTATTTTGGTTGCTCGATATTGTATCGGTTCCATTATTTTGCTAAACCATTCCAGGTGAGGTGACCTTATATGAATTGTAAACTATGAATGGGGTCCTAGACGTGAAGTAAACAGTGAAAGCATTATGTTTTCTAGCTCGTGGTGAAATTTGTTTTATATGATGCCAAAAACGTCATCGGATTTCTTGATACTACCATCATCTTGGCTGCCCCATATGAGATCATTGGTTAGTTGTATCGCAAGATCTCGTTGCTGATCAACTCAGTCGAGTGCTGTTGTGCCATCGGGCTGTCGGATTTTTATGCTGTGGGTTCCAATGTACCTAACTGAACATTTCTCACCATTGACGTTCATTTGCCATTTGTCGTGCCGCTGAACTATTCCATTTACATGGGACGTTTTGAATAGATATACAATCCTGGCAGCGTTTGGTGTAACCGACGACCTTGGACATTTTGATAATGATGCCGGTATCCATGTATTATATAGATTATGAAAAACAGGGACTCAAGAACACATCCATGCGACACGCCAGAGGTAACTGTAACCCACTGATTTTATTTTTGGGCTGTTCATACCCGTTGTGTGCGGCCCATGAGCCAGTTGTTGAGCCACCGGGAACGTTTTAATTTAAATGGACTGCGTCTTACCATCTCATCAAACGTTCATGGGGCACCTATTCAAACCCTTTTTGGAAATAAAGATAGACAAGGTGAACAGCTTTGTTCACATCATTTATTTATGTGACTTTCTTGAAAGAAAATCAAGAAAATTGGCAAGACAGCCTAATTTTATTCTGGATCCAAGATGGGAATTCTGAATAGGTTATTTGTTTCTAGGTGGCATGTCGTTCTTGCTTTAATCAGTTTTTACATAGCCAAGTCGAAGAGAAAATTTAGACTGAATGGTTTCCAATTACCAGGCTCTTGGCTGCTTCTCTTCTCGAAAATAGCTGTTAATGTTTGCTCTCTTCAATCAGTTGGAATGCACCCATTACTCATAGATCTGTTTAATATCTGAATCAGTGAGAAACTAAGGATTTTGTGGATTTTTTTCAATATTTTTGGGTGTAGAGTGACTGGTGATATAGTTTTGTAGACGCTTAGTTTGCTGCGTCACTCCTGTACTATATTGACACGGATATTATTATTTTTTGCCAGGGGAAATTTTTCATGCAATTCTATTTCTGGGTTTATTGTTCGTATTCTGTAGGTGAATACGCAAACAAAACAGTCGTTGCGTATATGCCATGTCAGTGTCGAATGTTTTTGGAGCACCTGCACTTTTGCTAGTGCCGATGCTGTCGCGAACACTCCGTCCCTCATTTACATATGCATTGAACACTCTCGTATTATACTTGGCCATTCTAGCTACATTAATATCTTCATTTCTCTATGCGCCTCTGACCACTTGGTTCGCTCTTCTTGCAGCCTGATTATGAGCTTGAGTGATGTTTTGTGTGGGATTAGTTTTGTGAACAGATGCACTCTCTCTCTGTGAGCAACAGCGTCTTGAACGTCATTGTTAAGCCATAATGAACTGTTAGTTTGTATTTTCCTATTCGGAATGTGTCGCTTGCTTGAATGTAATTCCTAGTCTCGTCTTCGGTCCTACCTCTAAAATAAGGTGTAATATCACCGCATCTGACTTCAGGGTTATTCCACCCGTTATTTCAGATTGTTGTCATCGACAAGTAGCATCATTCTGCCACCCCTTATTTGGACTTCCCGTATTGCCTTGTCGATATCAGACAGGTTAAAGTCCCCCATTAATGTCATGTCACGAGAGGACGAGGTGATATTGTTCGATTCGTCACATCGAACATTTACGGCTACTCTTGTTTTTGTATTACGGTACACAAGTACAATTTTCAGCGTTATCCTTCCAGACGACATAATGTCGACATGAATTATTTCTTATGTTGTTGATTTAATCCTGCAAAGTTTCGTACGGAAGCACTCTTTGACATATATTATTGAACCCCCTCATTTTCGGCTATGAGAAAGTTTGTTTACAATAAACGTTTTGAAACCTTGATAGTTTTTTTCCGGTGAGTGATTTTGGTCATTCATGTCCAGCTACGATTCGTTAATTCCAACGATGGCAAGTTAATTTCTTCTCTCAATAGCTTGGAGAAGATGCATTTTAGGCATCATCGATTGTAAGTTTCTTACGAATGCTTTGATTCTCCCTTTGCAATATCTTTTCTGTCTGATATGCCTTGTAATCGTATTCGCTTGTATAAAGATGTATTCTGCTCTTCATCAACAATCCTCTGAACGGCTCTTGCTATGAGGGCCTTTATTGAATCAGCAGCTGTGATCATGATGGCATGCCATTACATCTGAGTACAGGTTGTGCTGAATGGAGGAGGGGCTGACGAGGAAGGACATCGCTCCAACATGAGCAGCCGTGATAGCAACGATTGCGAAGGGTTGGAGGACTTCGATAACATTGACAACAATGCAAATCATCTTAACATCGACGACAATGGCAGCCTTACCATTTAGGACGAGTCAATATGGTTCTTAGTAGCAGCTCAGCGTATCCCGAGCTGAGAAACAGCAACAACAGCACTATTGCTGACATATTTACAATATTCCATACTGCTTCTCGATACGCAGGGGAGGCTGATATGGAATTATAACTCATCCACCATAGCAGCAGTGAAGAAACGATGGGAAAGAGTTAGATGATATCAATGACAGCGGCAACATTGCAAATCATTGTTACATCAATGACGATAGTAGGTTTAACATTGAGAACTTATCAATTATTATATACAATGCGGATATAAATGATTTGAAGTTAAATTCATTTCGAGCTGCTAACCTTTCGTAACATCAATGCTGTCACCGACCTCTCAAAAGTTCACAATTAAGGTTTCGGATACCAAGATAAGGTGGACCCTAAGTTACGAAGCAGCGTCACAAAGCAGCGGTGGTGACAGCTACAGCAACAACTTCGAACCAGCATCAAGCTCAATGTCGGTAGTGGTCAAAATGTTAAGAATCATGCTGTTAGTGCAGGTGCAAACAACAATGACGTGAACGTTCACAGGGATGTTAGTGAATCGTTCCCCCCCTGCATGAATCTTTCAACTAACAAGTTATTAAGAAGTTGATTCTAATCTAAGAAAGTTGAATGGCTGAAGGTCGAAAGGTATTAAGGAAACATGAATGATGTGGTTGTAAGTTTCTAAAACCTAGTTAGTTTAAAATAAAGAATAAAAATAAATTGAAACTAAACTCACATTATTTGCAGTCTATTACCAAAATAACTCTCGTACAACTAGCTGTTGACTGAAATCTAATATTAGAAATATGTTGACGGGCCTCGTATTCTTAGCAAAAAGAGCATTAGCACTATGTTTCATACCACTGTCTATCAAAACCTTTAAGAAACGTTAAATAGATCGTTCGAGGGAATTCAAATGAAGAAAATACAGCACCTTTGAAGAGTGTGGATTGATAATTCGTGATATTAAACTGGTCTGTGAAACCTTCAATGATAACTGTCTTATCTTATACATTTATATGGACATACACGATAGTGTTTCAAATATGAAATGCAGGCAACGCAATGATGTCTAGAACTCCGTCTCATAGATTGCTCAATGACCGATCAAACTCAACATTTTCAAGCACGTGAGAAGAGTGGAATTTTTTTGGACACGAAAACTTGCGATACACAGAAATGAAACACGAAAACCGTTTTAATTGTATATTGAACAAGAAAAATCTACAAGAAATTTAAAATTCGTGTAAAATAGCTCTCGTTCGATTGAGTAGCTTTAATCTATGACAGTGGAATAAAAAACGGTTTTTGTTTCATAGATTATGGGAACAAATACACGTCTGAGTTGTGTCAAAATAAATATAACAAAATTAAGAAACACCCTCTCCGTCAATGAAGCTGTGAAACTACAACATATCGGTAACTTCTCATGAAGAAAGTCGTGAACAAGATTGTTAACCCGGAAAGGGAGGTGTCAGAAAATTCTCCAACAATGAGGGAATGACTTGTCATTATTTTGCATTTGTTCATGATAGAAAAAATGACACAGTAAAAATTTATAGAGCATCAAGCAATAACAAGGACTTTGTTAACGAACACCGTATGAATAGTTAAAAATACATGATAACTGACCTGAAAGCAACATCGTTAAACAAAACATGAACCGCGGTATGACTGACAAATGGGATGATTTTTTTTTAACAGTATAACGAAGGATTGGAATGACTTATAAAC
>SDVV010032804.1:0-11378 GCA_016164225.1 Gammarus roeselii
AGGTGTTATAGTTGTTCTATGTGTTTTAGTTTTTTTGGTGTTTTAGTTGTTGTAGGTGTTTTAGGTGTACTAGGTGTTTAAGGGGTTATAGGTGTTTTATGTGTTTCAGTTCTTTAGGTGTTTTAGTTGTTGTGGGTCTTCCAGTTATTTTGGGTGTTTTGTTTGTTATAGGTGTTTTAGTTGTTCTAGGTAGTTTAGTTGTTTAGGTGTTTTAGTTGTTTAGGTGTTTCAGTTGTTTTGGGTGTTTTAGTTGTTTAGTTGTTTTAGTTGTTTTAGTTGTTTAAGTGTTTTAGTTGTTTAGGTGTTTTAGTTGTTTTAGTTGTTGTAGTTGTTTTAGTTGTTATAGGGGTTGTAGTTCTATTAGGTGTTTTAGTTGTTTCAGGTGTTCTTGTTGTTTTAGGTGTTTAGTCGTTTTAGGTGTTTTAGTTGTTATATGTGTTTTAGGTGTTTTAGTTGTTCTAGTTGTTTTAGTTGTTCTAGTTGTTTTTGGTGTTTAGTTGTTATAGGTGTTCTAGTTGTTTTAGGAGTTTTAGTTGTTTGGGTGTTTGAGTTGTTTTAGGTGTTCTAGTTGTTTTAGTTGTTTTAGTTGTCCTAGGTGTTTGAGTTGTTGTATTTGTTGTAGTTGTTTTAGTGGTTTTAGGTGTTTTAGTTGTTATAGGTGTTTTAGTTGTTATAGGTATTTTAGTTGTTTTTGGGAGTTCTAGGTGGTTAGGTGTTTCATGTGTTTTATGTGTTATATGTGCTATATGTGTTTTAGTTGTTTAAGGTGTTTAGTGGTTTTAGGTGTTTTAGTTGATATAGGTGTTATATTTATTTTATGTGTTTCAGTTGTTTTAGGTGTTTTAGTTGTTTTAGGTGTTCTAGTTGTTTTAGTTGTTAAATTTTTTAGTTGCTTTGGTTGCTTTAGTTGTTTTAGTTGTTACAGTTGTTTCAGTTGTTGTAGTTGTTTAAGTTGTTTTAGTTGTTTAGTTGTTTAGTTGTTTCAGTCGTTTATAGGTGTTATAGTTGTTGTAGGTATTTCAGTTGTTATAGGTGTTTTAGGTGTTATAGGTGATAAAGTTGTTATGGTTGTTTTATGTGTTTTAGTTGTTCTAGGTGTTTAGTTTTTTTTTGGTGTTATAGTTGTTGTAGGTGTTATAGTTGTTATGGGTGTTATCGTTGTTTTAGGTGTTTTAGGTGTTTCAGTTGTTTTTAGGTGTTATAGTTAATTTAGTTGTTTAAGTTGTTATAGTTATTTTAGTTGTTCTAGGTGTTTCTAGTTGTTATAGTTGTTCTAGTTGTTTTAGTTGATCTAGGTGTTTCTAGTTGTTTCAGTTGTTTTAGTTGTTTTATGTTATATTTGTATCAGGTGTTTTAGTTGTTTAGGAGTAATAGTTGTTGAAGGTGTTTTAGTTGTTGTAGATGATATAGTTGTTTTATGTGTTCTAGTTGTTTCATGTGTTTCAGTTGTTTAATGTGTTTTAAGTGTTATAGGTGTTATACGTGTTTTAGGTAATAGTTGTTATAGGTGTTTCAGGTGTTATAGGTGTTTTATGTGTTGTAGGTGTTGTAGGTGTTCCAGGTGTTTTAGTTGATATAGGTTTTTTAGTTGTTATGGTGTTTTAGTTGTTTTAAGTGTTCTACGTGTTATAGGTGTTATAGTTGTTCTAGGTGTTATTGTTGGTTTATGTGTTTTAGGTGTTTAAGTTGTTTTAGTTGTTTAAGTTGTTTTAATTGTTTATGGTGTTTTAGTTGTTTTAGGTGTTCTAGGAGTTTTAGGAGCTTAGTAGTTTTAGTTGTTCAAGTTGTTTAAGTTGTTTTAGTTGTTTTACGTGTTATAGTTGTTATAGGTGTTGTAGGTGTTATAGGTGTTATATGTGTTTTAGGTGTTTAAGTGATTTAGTTGTTTAGGTGTTTCAGTTGTTTCAGGTGTTTTCGTTGTGTTAGGTGTTTTAGTTGTTATAGGTGTTTAGTTGTTTTAGTTGTCCAAGTTGTTTTAGTTGTTATATTTTTTTTAGTTGTTTTAGTTGTTATAGGTGTTATAGTTGTTATAGGTGTTGTAGTTGTTATATGTGTTTTAGGTGTTTTAGTTGTTATAGTTGTTTAGTTGTTTTGTTGTTTTAGTTGTTTCTGATGTTTTAATTGTTATAGGTGTTCTAGTTGTTATAATTGTTTTAGTTGTTTTAGTTGTTCTAGTTGTTATGGTTGTTTAGTTGTTTCAGTTGTTTTAGGTGTTTAGTTGTTCAAGTTGTTGTAGTTGTTATAGTTGTTTTAGTTGTTATAGTTGTTATAGGTGTTCTAGGTGTTTTAGAAGTTCAATGGTGTTATATGGGTTTTTATGTGTTGTATGTGTTTAAGTTGTTTAAGGTGTTTATAGTTGTTATACGTGTTCCAGTTGTTCTAAGTATTTTTGTTGTTGTAGGTGTTTTAGTGGTTATAGGTGTTATAGTTGTTTTCGTTGTTATAGTTTTTTAGGGGTTTTAGTTGTTATAGTTGTTTAGGTGTTATAGTTGTTAAGTTAATTTAGTTGTTTCAGTTCTTGTATTTGTTATAGTTGTTATAGTTGTTTTATTTGTTTTAGTTGTTTCTTTCGTTCTAGTTGTTTTAGTTGTTTAGGTGTTGTAGTTGTTTTAGGTGTTAAAGTAATTCCAGGTGTTCTAGGTGTTTTAGGTGTTTAGTTGTTTTAAGTGTTTTAGTTGTTACAATTGTCCTAGTTGTTCTAATTGTTTTAGTTGTTATAGTTGTTTTATGTGTTATGATTGTTTTAGTTGTTAAAGTGGTTTTAGTTGTTTCAGGTGTTTTAGTTTTTTATGTGTTCTAGTTGTTATAGGTTTTATAGGAGTTTTAGGTGTTTCAGGTCTAATAGGTGTTCAAGGTTTTCAGATGTTTTGCGTTTAGTTTTTTTAGGTGTTAGTTTTTATATGTGTTTTAGTGGTTTTAGGGGTTTTAGTTGTTCCATTTTTTTAGTTGTTTCAGGTGTTATAGTTGTTATAGGTGTTTTAGTTTTTTTTGGTGATATAGTTGTTGTAGGTGTTTTAGGTGTACTAGGTGTTTAAGGGGTTATAGGTGTTCTATGTGTTTTAGGTGTTTAGGTGTTTTAGTTGTTGTAGGTGTTTCAGTTGTTTTAGGTGTTTTAGTTGTTGTAGGTGTTTTAGTTGTTATAGGTATTTTAGTTGTTAGGTGTTTTAGTTGTTTAGATGTTTCAGTTCCTTTGGGTGTTTTAGTTGTTTAGTTGTTTTAGTTGTTTTAGTTGTTTTAGTTTTTTAGGTGTTTTAGTTAGTTAGGTGTTTTAGTTGTTTTAGTTGTTGTAGTTGTTTTAGTTGTTATAGGGGTTTTATTTGTTTTAGGTGTTTAGTTGTTTCAGGTGTTCTAGTTGTTTTAGGTGTTTAGTCGTTTTAGGTGTTTTATTTGTTGATGTGTTTTAGGTGTTCTAGTTGTTCTAGTTGTTTTAGTTGTTCTAGTTGTTTTGGTGTAATAGTTTTTATAGGTGTTCTAGTTGTTTAAGGAGTTTTAGTTGTTTAGGTGTTTGAGTTGTTTTAGGTGTTTTAGTTCTTGTAGGTGTTTCAGTTGTTCATAGGTTTGATGGGTTTAAGGTGTTTTAGTTGTTTTAGGTGTTTTTTGTTGTTTAAGTTGTTTTAGGTGTTTTAGTTGTTGTATTTGTTGTAGTTGTTTTAGTGGTTTTAGGTGTTTTAGTTGTTATAGGTGTTTTAGTTGCTTCTGGGTGTTCTAGGTGGTTAGGTGTTTCATGTGTTTTATGTGTTGTATGTGTTAAATGTGTTTTTGTTGTTTTAGGTGTTCTAATGGTTTTAGGTGTTTTTGTTGATATAGGTGTTTTACTTGTTTTATGTGGTCCAGTTGTTTTAGGTGTTTCAGTTGTTTTAGGTGTTCTAGTTGTTTTAGTTGTTCAGTTTTTTAGTTGCTTTGGTTGTTTTAGTTGTTTTAGTTGTTATAGTTGTTTCAGTTGTTATAGTTGTTTAAGTTGTTTTAGTTGTTTAGTGGTTTTAGTTGTTTCAGTCGTTTCTAGGTGTTATAGTTGTTATAGGTATTTCAGTTGTTATAGGTGTTTTAGGTGTTATAGTTGTTATAGTTGTTTTATGTGTTTCAGTTGTTTCAGGTGTTTAGTTTTTTTTTTTTGGTTTTATAGTTGTTTTAGGTGTTATAGTTGTTACGGGTGTTATCGTTGTTTTAGGTGTTTTAGGTGTTTCAGTTGTTTTAAGTGTTGCAGTTAATGTAAATGTTTAAGTTGTTATAGTTTTTCTAGTTGTTCTAGGTGTTTCTAGTTGTTATAGTTGTTTTAGTTGTTTTAGTTGTTCTAGGTGTTTTAGTTGTTTAAGTTGATTTAGATGTTCTATGTTATATTTGTTTCAGGTGTTTTAGTTGTTTTAGGTGTTATATTTGTTGAAGGTGTTTAGTTGTTGTAGATGATATAGTTGTTGTATGTGTTTCTAGTTGTTTCAGGTGTTTTAGTTGTTTAAGTTGTTATAGTTGTTTTAGGTGTTTTAGTTGTTTTAGATGTTATAGTTGTTCTAGATGTAATAGTTCTTATATGTGTTTTGGGTGTTTTAGGTGTTTTAGTTGTTGTAGGTGTTTTAGTTGATATGGGTGTTATAGTTGCTTAGGTTTTTTCTAGTTGTTTTAGGTGATATAGTTTTATTAGCGGTTTCAGTTGTTTTAGGTGTTCCAGGGTTTTTAGGAGTCTTAGTTGATCTAGTTGTTTTGATGTTTTACTTGTTTTAGTTGTTTTAGTTGTTGTAGTTGCTTTAGTTGTTTTAGTTGTTCTAGTTGTTAGTTGTTTTAGTTGTTTGTAGTTGTTTTAGATGTTTGGTTGTTTTAGTTGTTATAGGTGTTATAGTTGTTATAGGTATTTTAGTTGTTATAGGTGTTTTAGGTGTTTTAGGTGTTATAGGTTTTATATGAGTTTTAGTTGTTTTAGGTGTTAAGTTGTTATAGGTGTTTTAGTTGTTGTAGGTGTTTTAGTTGTTTTCTAGGTGTTTTAGTTGTTTAAGGTATTTCAGTTGTTTGGGTGTTCTAGTCGTTATAGGTGTTATAGTTGTTGTAGTTGTTTAGTTGTTTGAGTTATTTTAGTTGTTTTATTTGTTGCAGTTGTTTGGGTTGTCATTGCCGTTTTAGTTGTTATAGTAGTTTTAGTTGTTTTAGGTGTTCTAGTTGTTCTAGGTGTTTTAGTTGCTTTAGTTGTGGTGGTTGTTTTAGTTGTTCTAGGTGTTTTAGTTGTTATCACAGTGATAGTTGTTATAGTTGTTTTAGTTGTTTTAGTTGTTTTAGGGGTTTTAGTTGTTTAGGTGTTTAAGTTGTTCTAGGTGTTGTAGTTCTTATAGGTGTTCCAGTTGTTTTATGTTTTTTTTTAGTTTTTTTAGGTGGTATAGTTGTTTTAGGTGTTCTGGTTGTTTAGCTTGTTTTATTTGTTCTAGTTGTTTTAGTTGTTATGGTTGTTTTAATTGTTTCAGTTGTTTTAGTTGTTTTAGTTGTTATAGGTGTTATAGATGTTATAGGTGTTTTAGATGTTATAGTTGTTTTGGTTGTTATAGTTGTTTTTAGGTGTTTTAGTTGTTGTAGTTGTTGTAGTTGTTTCAGGTGTTTTAGTTGATATAGGTGTTATAGTTGTTTTAGGTGTTATAGTTGTTTTATGTGTTTTAGGGGTTATAGTTGTTTTAGTTGTTCTTGTTGTTTTAATTGTTTCTGGTGTTATAATTGTTTTAGGTGTTCTAGTTGTTATAGGAGTTTTAGTTGTTTTAGTTGTTCAAGTTTTTAAAGTTGTTGTAGTTGTTATAGGTGTTATAGTTGTTATAGGTGTTGTTGGTGTTACAGGTGTTATAGGTGTTTTAGGTAATTTAAGTGTCGTAGTTGTTTAGGTGTTTTAGTTGTTTTAGGTGTTTCGTTGTTGTAGGTGTTTTAGTTGTTATAGGTGTTTAGTTGTTTTAGTTGTTCAAGTTGTACAAGTTGTTGTAGGTATTTTAATTGTTAAATGTGTTTAGTTGTTTTTTGTTGTTATAGTTGTTATAGTTGTTTTAGTTGTTTAGTTGTTTCAGGTGTTTTAGTTGTTTAGGTGTTTGAGTTGTTTTAGGTGTTATAGTTGTTATAGGTGTTTTAGTTGTTTCAGGTGTTCTAGTTGTTTTAGGTGTTTAGTCGTTTTTGGTGTTTTATTTGTTGATGTGTTTTAGGTGTTCTAGTTGTTCTAGTTGTTTTAGTTGTTCTAGTTGTTTTGGTGTAATAGTTGTTATAGGTGTTCTAGTTGTTTTAGGAGTTTTAGTTGTTCAAGTGTTTGAGTTGTTTTAGGTGTTTTAGTTCTTGAAGGTGTTTCAGTTGTTCATAGGTTTGATGTGTTTAAGGTGTTTTAGTTGTTTTAGGTGTTTTTTGTTGTTTAAGTTGTTTTAGGTGTTTTAGTTGTTGTATTTGTTGTAGTTGTTCTAGTGGTTTTAGGTGTTTTAGTTGTTATAGGTGTTTTAGTTGCTTTTAGGTGTTCTAGGTGGTTAGGTGTTTCATGTGTTTTATGTGTTGTATGTGTTAAATGTGTTTTTGTTGTTTTAGGTGTTTCAGTGGTTTTAGGTGTTTTTGTTGATAAAGGTGTTTTATTTGATTCATGTGTTCCAGTTGTTTTAGGTGTTTTAGTGGTTTTAGGTGTTCTAGTTGTTTTAGTTGTTCAGTTTTTTAGTTGCTTTGGTTGTTTTAGTTGTTTTAGTTGTTATAGTTGTTTCAGTTGTTATAGTTGTTTAAGTTGTTTTAGTTGTTTAGTGGTTTTAGTTGTTTCAGTCGTTTCTAGGTGTTATAGTTGTTATAGGTATTTCAGTTGTTATAGGTGTTTTAGGTGTTATAGGTGTTATAGTTGTTTTATGTGTTTTAGTTGTTTTATGTGTTTAGTTTTTTTTTGGGGGTTTTATAGTTGTTTTAGGTGTTATAGTTGTTATGGGTGTTATCGTTGTTTTAGGTGTTTTAGGTGTTTCAGTTGTTTTAAGTGTTGCAGTTAATATAAATGTTTAAGTTGTTATAGTTTTTCTAGTTGTTCTAGGTGTTTCTAGTTGTTATAGTTGTTTTAGTTGTTTTAGTTGTTCTAGGTGTTTTAGTTGTTTTAGTTGATTTAGATGTTTCATGTTATATTTGTTTCAGGTGTTTTAGTTGTTTTAGGTGTTATAATTGTTGAAGGTGTTTAGTTGTTGTAGATGATATAGTTGTTGTATGTGTTTCTAGTTGTTTCAGGTGTTTTAGTTGTTTAAGTTGTTATAGTTGTTTTAGGTGTTTTAGTTGTTTTAGGTGTTATAGTTGTTCTAGATGTAATAGTTGTTATATGTGTTTTGGGTGTTTTAGGTGTTTTAGTTGTTGTAGGTGTTTTAGTTGATATGGGTGTTATAGTTGTTCAGTTTTTTTCTAGTTGTTTTAGATGATTTAGTTTTTTTAGCGGTTTCAGTTGTTTTAGGTGTTCCAGGGTTTTTAGGAGTCTTAGTTGTTCTAGTTGTTTTGATGTTTTACTTGTTTTAGTTGTTTTAGTTGTTGTAGTTGCTTTAGTTGTTTTAGTTGTTCTAGTTGTTAGTTGTTTTAGTTGTTTGTAGTTGTTTTAGTTGTTTTGGTTGTTTTAGTTGTTATAGGTGTTATAGTTGTTATAGGTATTTTAGTTGTTATAGGTGTTTTAGGTGTTTTAGGTGTTATAAGTGTTATATGAGTTTTAGTTGTTTTAGGTGTTAAGTTGTTATAGGTGTTTTAGTTGTTGTAGGTGTTTTAGTTGTTTTCGAGGTGTTTTAGTTGTTTTAGGTTCAGTTGTTTGGGTGTTCTAGTCGTTATAGGTGTTATAGTTGTTATAGTTGTTTAGTTGTTTGAGTTATTTTAGTTGTTTTATTTGTTGCAGTTTTTGAGTTGTCATAGCTGTTTTAGTTGTTATAGTAGTTTTAGTTGTTTTAGCTGTTTTAGTTGTTCTAGGTGTTTTAGTTGCTTTAGTTGTTGTGGTTGTTTTAGTTGTTCTAGGTGTTTTAGTTGTTATCACAGTGATAGTTGTTATAGTTGTTTTAGTTGTTTTAGTTGTTTTAGGGGTTTTAGTTGTTTAGGTGTTTAAGTTGTTCTAGGTGTTGTAGTTCTTATAGGTATTCCAGTTGTTCTATGTTTTTTTTAAAGGTTTTTTAGGTGGTATAAATGTTTTAGGTGTTCTGGTTGTTTAGGTTGTTTTATTTGTTCTAGTTGTTTTAGTTGTTATGGTTGTTTTAGTTGTTTCAGTTGTTTTAGTTGTTTTAGTTCTTATAGTTGTTTTAGTTGTTCTTATTGTTTTAGTTGTTATAGTTGTTTTAGTTGTTTTAGTTGTTATAGTTGTTTTAGTTGTTTTAGTTGTTATAGTTGTTTTAGTTGTTTTAGTTGTTTTAGTTGTTATAGGTGTTTAGTTATTTTAGTTGTTGTAGTTGTTATAGTTGTTTTAGTTGTTATAGTTGTTATTGGTCTTCTAGGTGCTTTAGGTGTTATAGGTGTTAGATGGGTTGTAGGTGTTTTATGTGTTTAAGTTGTTTAAGGTGTTTATAGTTGTTTAACGTGTTCCAGTTGTTTAAAGTGTTTTTGTTGTTGTAGGTGTCTTGGTTGTTATAGGTGTTATAGTTGTTTTAGTTGTTATAGTTTTTTAGGGGTTTTAGTTGTTATAGTTGTTTTGGTGTTATAGTTGTTAAGTTGTTTTAGTTGTTGTAGTTGTTATAGTTGTTATAGTTGCTATAGCTGTTTTATTAGTTTTGGTTGTTTCTTTTGTTATAGTTGTTTAGTTGTTTTAGGTTTTGTAGTTGTTTTAGGTGTTTAAGTTGTTCTAGGTGTTCTTGGTGTCATAGGTGTTTAGTTGTTGTAAGTGTTTTAGTTGTTACAGTTGTTCTAGTTGTTCTTATTGTTTTAGTTGTTATAGTTGTTTCAGGTGTTATAGTTGTTTTAGTTGTTGTAGTTGTTTTAGTTGTTTCAGGTGTTTTAGTTTTTTTATGTGTTCTAGTTGTAATTGGTTTTTAGGTGTTTTAGGTGATTCAGGTGTTGTAGGTGATACCAGGTTTTCAGGTGTTTTGTGTTCTAGTTGTTTTAGGTGTTAGTTTTTTAGGTGTTTTAGTGGTTTTAGGTGTTTTAGTTGTTATATGTGTTCTAGTTGTTTATGGTGTTTCAGTTTTTTTAGATGTTTCAGTTATTTTATGTGTTATAGTTGTTGAATGTGTTTTAGGTGTACTAGGTGTTTAAGGGGTTTTAGTTGTTTAGGTGTTCTAGTTGTTTTAGGTGTTCTAATTGTTTTTTGGTGCTTTAGTTGTTCTAGTTGTTGTAGTTGTTTTAGTTGTTTCAGATGTTTTAGTTGTTATAGTTGTTTTAGATTTTTTAGTTGTTTAGTTGTTCTAGTTGTTTTAGTTGTTTAGTTGTTCTAGTTGATTTAGTTGTGTAGTTGTTTAGTTGTTTTAGTTTTGTTTAGTTGTTATAGTTGTTTCATGTGTTTAGTTGTTTTAGTTGTTGTAGTTGTTTTATGTGTTACATTTAATTCATGTGTGTTAGTTGTTTAGGTTGTTTTAGTTGTTTTAGTTGTTAGGGTTGCTCTAGTTGTTTTAGTTGTTTTAGTTGTTTTAGTTGTTATAGTTGTTCTAGGTGTTATAGTTGTTTCAGTTGTTTTAGGTGTTTAAGGTGTTCTAGGTGTTTTAGTGGTTTCAGCTGCAATAGGTGTTTTAATATCTTTATTTGTTTTAGTTGTTTTAATTGTTTAGTTTTTCTAGTTGTTTTAGTTGTTCTAGTTGTTCTAGTTGTTCTAGTTGTTTTATTTGTTTCAGTTGTTTTAGTTGTGTTATGTGTTTTAGTTGTTTTAGGTGTTCTAGTTGTTCAGTAGTTTTAGTTGTTTTAGTTGTTATAGTTGTTCTAGGTGTTATAGTTGATTTAAGGGTTATAGGTGTTCTGGGTGTTATAGGTGTTTTAGGTGTTTTAGTTGTTTCAGGTGTTTAGGTGTTTAGGTGTTTTAGTTGGTTTAGGTGTTTTATTTGTTTAGATGTTGTGGGTGATTTAGTTGTTATAGTTGTTTTAGATGTTTTAGTTGTTCTAGTTGTTTTAGTTGTTTTAGTTGTTTTAGTTGTTTTAGTTGTTCTAGTTGTTTTAATTGTTGTAATTGTTTTAGTTGTTCATTTGTTTTAGTTGTTTCAGTTGTTATAGTAGTTTTAGTTGTTTTAGTGGTTTCAATTAATATAGTTGTTTTAGTTGTTATAGTTATTTTAGGTGTTATAGTTGTTCTAGTTGTTTTAGTTGTTTTAGTTATATAGTTGTTTAGTTGTTGTAGTTGTTTTAGTTGTTTTAGTTGTTATAGGTGTTTTAGTTGTTTTAGGTGTACTAGTTGTTCTAGGTGTTTTAGTTCATATATGTGTTATAGTTCTTCTATATGTTTTAATTGTTTTAGGTGTTTTAGTTGTTCAGATGTTTTAGTTGTTTTAGGTGTTTCAGTTGATCTAGGGGATATAGGTGTTTCAGGTGTTATAGGTGTTATATGTGTTGTAGGTTCAGGGGTTTCGGTTGTTTTAGTTGTTATAGTTGTTTAAGGTGTTATAGTTATTATAGGTGTTTTAGTTGTTTTATGTGTTTTAGTTGTTTTAGGTGTTCAAGGTGTTTTAGGTGTTTCAGCTGTTATAGGTGTTTTAGTTGTTATAGGTGTTTCAGTTGATTTTAGGGGTTTTAGTTGTTATAGGTGTTATAGGTGTTCTATATGTTATAGGTGTTTTAGGTGTTTTAGTTGGCTTAGGCGTTTTGGTTGTTTTAGTTGTTATAGTTGTTATAGGTGTTTTAATTATTTTAGGTTTTTTGGTTGTTATAGGTGTTTTAGTTGTTATGGGTGTTCTAGGTGTTTTAGGGGTTTCATCTGTTATAGGTGTTATAGTTGTTTTTTAGGTGATTAGTTGTTTTAATTATTTTAGTTGTTTTAGTTGTTCTAGTTTACAAGTGTTTACAAGTGTTTACAAGTGTAGGAAGACAACAACAGGCCTATTGGCCCAAACTAGGCTGCCTTTTGGTAGCAAGATGGTTAGTTCTGTAGTAGAACGTCTAAGAGGCCTATTGGCCCAAACTAGGTTGCCTTATGGTGGCAAGAGAATTAATTTTGAAGTAGAACGTCTAAAAGAGCTTCATGTGCCATTTCTAATTTATTTATAACAACAGGAAATGGAACGGTTTAGCTATTTATCGGCGATTTATGTAGAACTTATCGAGCCGCGACTTGAACGTTTCGATTGTATTGCTGTTTACAACCTCCGCTGGAAGTTTGTTCCATTCTTCGACAACTCTATACGTGAAGAAATTACGCGTGATGTCGAGTGAGAAACGTTTCCCAACGATTTTGTATCCATTGTTCCTAGTCACTCCGTTTGCATCTAGAGTGAAAAGGCTCGCTCGGTCGACGTTTTCCTTACCCTTCATAATCTTCC
>SDVV010032805.1:0-11378 GCA_016164225.1 Gammarus roeselii
TGGAGAGGTGGTATGGAGAGGAGGGATGGAGAGGAGGGATGGAGAGGAGGGATGGAGAGGAGGGATGGAGAGGAGGGATGGAGAGTAGGGATGGAGAGGAGGGATAGAGAGGAGGGATGGAGAGGAGGGATGGAGAGGAGAGATGGAGAGGAGGGATAGAGACGAGGGATGGAGAGGTGGGATGCAGAGGAGGGATGGACAGGAGGAATGGAGAGTTGGGATGAATCCGAGGGACGGAGAGGAAAGATGGGAAGGAGTGGAGGAGAGGATTGGAGGGAAAGGGGATGGGGAGGGAAAACAGTAACGAACGATGAAGGATATGATGAAGAGAAGAGATGAAAAGATGGAAAGGAGAGCAGTGTTTTATAGCGTTACATATTAGGAGGCCTCGTCATGCCTATGATCCGGTCAGATTCAAAGTGATGTCCTCGCGAGATTTTGGCTCCTCAATTGATCCATCACGATTAGGTCGCCCTCCTTTCTGAGTTCTAGCAAGAAGCTCACTGAAGTTCCCTTGCTAGAAAATGCGTAAATAGAACTTGATTGAACGTTTGTAGTAAGTCGTTGCCAACTCAAAGGTAAATTGGAATATAGTATTAAAAAAAAAAAAAAAATTATAACAATAATTAATTTTTTTATAGTAATAATAATAATAATAATAATATTGATAATAATAATAATAATAATAATAATAGTCTTTATTGAAGCATTCGATGGTGCAATGATAATTACAGAGAAATAAGGTTGATAGAGCATTCCTAACAATACATTCAAATTACGAACCAAAGGAATATACATGAATACATGACAAAGTAGGAATGAAATACGAGACATAAATTCATAAGTTGAGTCAGTGCCTGAATACATTTTATGCGCCTGGATACATTGTATGTCCCCGACCCACAAGAAAATGGATATAACAAAGCCCACCGTTAGAAAGGTAGAGTACATAACTACTTGTCGGCCAGCCTATCAGGGACGTCGGCCGTCTGACATCCACGTACGTACAACGGGCCCACAACATGGACAGGCAGACAGATGTCAAACATTATTTCTATTATTATCGGGATCTTCCTGCACCAGCAGGATTCTGTCCCACCTCTCAATTACTGGAGATAATTCGTATCCCTCACTATTACATAAGGCCACCAGGAAGGGATTATTAGATTTTATAATACGCTCATGACGTCATGATTCACCAATATGACGTCACGATTCTACATCCAAGAATCCTCTCCTTTCATACCCCTTATAGGAAATAGATTTGGCTTTCAAGTATCTTATAGAAAATACTATTGCCGACACCTTGTTTGCTAAATTTTTATGTAAATTCGTATCAGTGAATGATGATTCATGGCTTGCACATTGTGAAATAATATACTCGGTCTCATGGCAAAGGACATCTCTCTTATTAGGTGCCTGCAAATGGAAAGACTACGAGGATTTCAATATCACCGATGAAAGAAACTCGACGACTACATTTTAATTTTGAAACACGTATTTATAGTCTTAATGTAGCATATGCTTCAACTGTTCTTATTGTTCTGCTGCCTCGGCATCCCGTAAGCTGAGTCTGCTACCCCAGGCAAGAGCGGCGAATAAACTCTGTTTAAGGCATCACAATTCAAGCTCCACTATTAACAGTCAATTAAGGAACCTTCTCAATTAGTAATAATTGAACTGCTTCAGTGCAAGGAGAGCCCTAAAGAGAACATGAAGGAGGATCTTACGGAGAACCTTGAGGAGGAACCTAAGGGGACCCTTAAGTTGGTGCTTTATTAGAGTCATTAGCAGGGCCGTCTCACATTGCTGCAGGGCTTTAAACGGAAGTTTACGGCTGCAGATGATTACAAAATGGATTTATTCACATTTTTGACATCCTCGTAATCAATCCTCTCGAAGATATCAGGAGTTTTGTCATTAAGGTATTTCATTTATAAGAATTGCTTGTTCGTTCCTCATACTCTCAGATAGAATTACTTTATTGCAGGTGTTACAATTTTCTAATTGGCTGTGAAAGCGCAGTTCATGCTTATTTTCAATGGTAAAAAATTGGGAGCTCATATTCAATTTGCGTAGACATTCAGACTGACGTTTCGGGAGATGCTGCTACCAAGTGCTGGGACGAGGCTCGAACACGAATAATGCCGAACCGCCGGTGGCTCAGTAGCATAGGAATATTTGTTGAGGTTCTTCTTCAGTGAAGAAACATAAAGCACTTTTCAAATAAGTACAGTAGCGAGAGAAAATTCGTTTATGATCAATGATTAAAAGAAAACTTCCATGATCATTTCCCGCTAGACATCTGAACTCATTGGAAATTTAATTGATATCACCCAAAAAGAAGGGCTGTCCAGAAATAATGCCGGAAGAAATTTTCATATGAATTTGAATTCCACGTATAAAAAGTTTAGTTTGTTATTTTGGTTGAAACCTTACCATTAACGAACTTTCGTTCGCTACTGTACATCAACTTGATATGTTTTTTTTGTTCGGGTGTATTTGATCTTAATAAAGCTTTCGAACGATGTGTTCGTACGGATTTCACTAGGAAACATTTGTCATGTAGTAACTTAGGTGAATTTCAAATCTTTTGATGAATTTATGTTTCATCTCTTCCTAGTAGCACAAGGCGTAGTGTGCAATGGCCGGTGTCACTTAAGCATAGTCGTCCTTTCGTTTGGTCTGATGGCCGCACATTAAGCGACGTACTTGGCGATGGACTAAATGGGCTTATAGGGTTTGAGTTCCCACTTGTAATCACAAAGAAAGTTTTCCTTGTTCGAGTCGATATTCGTTAGTCACATTCCCATTCCTGAATCTCGATCACCGATTGTTTTGAATCCACGCGTAAATCTTCAACGTATTTTTTTGGGTTGTTTCTATTTTGGGAAAAAAATAGTTTAATTTCGACCTACAGTTTCTCCACTATATTACAGGATCATTCCTTTGTGTGCATTGAAATCTCTCGAAAATATACGTTAAGTGAATGTGTCGACCATCGAGACGGAGCAATTCTGAGGTTGTTTATGTTGTTTTTTAATAAATAAAAAAATTGTTACTTGGTACTGTTTGCATGAATTTGAATTATCAAAAACAGGCGCACAGACTTGCGAGTCATTTGACTGTACCTTTGGAGAGTTGGAACCGTCTCTCCGTAAGTGCATCTAATACATGCCAGGGTTATTTTCGGTTTCAGGGATTGTCTGGGATTGTTGGTGACTATAGGGAGTTCGTTTGAGTTGGTGGCAGCCGCGTCGGGATTAGAGAGGGATTAGAATACTTGAAGGGACTGCTCGATTGAAAATAATCGTTTTCTTACAATGGAGACGGTGAGACTTATAGGACAGACTGTGTTCATGAGTGACAGCGAATCGTTTAATGGAGGCAGTATTTAAATAGGTAGTTCGAATAGAGAATTTCTTATAGGAAACAGAATTTAAGGTATTTAAGGTATTTAAGGTATTCAACATAGTTAGAGTATTTAAGGTATTCAAGGTATTTAAAGTATATAGGGTATATAAGGTATATAAGATATATAAGGTATTTAAGGTATTTACGGTTATCTAAGGTATTTAAGGTATTCATTGTATTTAAGGTATTTAAAATATATTAAGGTATTTAAGGTATTTAAAGAATTAAGGTACTTAAGGTATTTAAGGTATTTAAGGTATTTAAGGTATTTAAGGTATTTAAGGTATTTAAGGTATTTAAGGTATTTAATGTATTTAAGGTATTTAAGGTATTTAAGGTATTTAAGGTAATAAAGGTATTTAAGGTATTAAATGTATTTAAGGTAATTAAGGTATTTAAGGTATTTAGGTATTTAAGGTATTTAAGGTATTCAAGGTATTTAGGGTATGTAAGGTATTTAAGGTATTTAAGGTAGTTAAGGTATTTATGGTATTTATGGTATTCAAGGTATATTAGGTATGTAAGGTGTGTAAGGTATTCGAGGTAATTGAGGTATTTAAGGTATTTAAGGTATTCCAGGTATTCAAGGTATTTAAGATATTTATGGTAATTAAGGTATATACGGTATTTAAGGTATTAAAGGTATCTAAGGTATTTAAGGTATTTAAGGTATTTAAGGTATTTAAGGTATTTTATGATATTTTAGGTGTTTAAGGTATTTAAGGTATTGAAGGTCATTAAGATATGCAAGGTATGTAAGGTATTTAAGGAATTTAAGGTATTAAAGGCATTTAAGGTATTTAAGGTGTGTATAAGGAATTTAAGGTATTTAAGGTATTCACGATATGGTATATAAGGTATATATACCATATCGTTATGGTATATAAAGTTTTTATGGTATATAAGGTATATAAGATATTTAAGGTATTCAATGTATTTAAGGTATTTAAGATCATAAAGGTATTTAAGGTACGTAAGGTATGTAAGGTATTTATTGTTTTAATGAATTCAGGGTACTTAAGGTACTTAAGTCGGACAGTGGGATTTTTTTTCTTCTCCATTTACTTAACAAGTATCGTCGTTGTGTTAAAATAATTCCGATAATATCCTGTCAACATAAGAAGGCGTGAACTCCTATGAGGGTTTGAATCCTCAAGCGAATGGAATTACAGAAACGTTGAGTCACTCATGCAGCGCAGTTCGAGCATCGTTCTCATGTGCTGATTGTCGCATGCCTAAACATGTACTCTCTAACTAACTCTTCAACACAACAAATGGAATATTTTCTCACCTCTTGCAAGCTGGCTTTGTTCTCTGCAGAAAACTCTTGACTTCAAGCCTTGATGCTCGGGCAAAATGATCGTGGAGCTTGACTAATAATTGGGGAGGTTAAAAATGACCCTCTGGCAACAGATCTTCCGTATAATGATATTCGTACCGGCTGTATGATACTGCTCTCTCACTCTCCTCTATCCCGTTCAATTGCTGCCCTGAGGCTGTACTTTGTTGCTGCCCTATTTGCCTATATTTTCGACACCCTCCTCGCTACTGTACACTAGGCCTATGAGAGCCGATCAGAGTAATCTTGGGGCCGAGTTCAGCCTGGAGGCGCAACAGCTCAGTGGCGGGATCTGTTTCCAGTTGGATTACGCCTTTGATAATTCGGTTCCCATATCCTTCACTACTTTTGTTCCCTACATCCTGAGGTAATTTGCGGTTACTTAAGGTTGTTTAGAACAACAACCTTTCGTGATTATTTGTCCTACATTTTTTGGTAATTTTCTTGCATACATCCTCTAGTAATTCTGTTGCCTATACCCTTCGGGAAATTCGATTGTCCACACTCTTCGGGAATTACACCCTACACCCTTCGGTATTTCTGCTCCCTACACTCTTAGCCTATTTTGCTCCTACACCCTTCGATATTTCTGCTTCCTACACCCTTAGCCTATTATGCTCCTACACCCTTCGGTATTTCTGCTTCCTACACCCTTGGCCTATTATGCTCCTACACCCTTCGGTATTCCTGCTTCCTACACCGTTAGCCTATTATGCCTTTACACCCTTCGGTAATTCTGCTTCCTACAGCCGTTAGTAATTATGGCCTGTACACCCTTGTGTGACTGGGCAGTTCTGTTTGTGACGGGCCGGATGACAAATTTTGGATATCCGCGGATGCGGATGTGAATGGGGATACCTCTGTCATGACATCTTTGGAAGCGGATGTCAAATATGGCAGCGGCGAGAAGGCGGATGAGGATATTTCAGTATGGTAATATTGACCACTTCAATAAACCAATGACATTAGGGTCCATTATTTTGTTAATTCCTTTTTTGTTGAGAGATATAATGACAGTAGTCACGAGCCCCTTCAATAAACCAATGACATCAGGGTACATTATTTTGTTCATTCCCTTTTTGTTGATAGATATGATGACAGTGGGCCACGAGCCCCTTCAATAAACCAATGACATTAAGGTCCATTATTTTGTTAATTCCTTTTTTGTTGATAGATATAATGACACTGGGTCACGACCCCTTCAATAAGCCAATCACATTAGGGTCCATTATTTTTTTAATTCTATTTTTCTTGACAGGTATAATGACAGTGGGTCACGATCCCCTTCAATAAACCCATGAAATTAGGGTCCATTATTTTGTTAATTACCTTTATGTTGATATATATAGTGACAGTGGGTCACGACCCCCTTCAACAAACTTATTGTAAAAATTGTAATAATATAAATCTTATTCAGCTGATCAGAATTCTGGAGAGCAACGACAAATTGCTAATGACATTGATTCTTTAATCAGAGGTAAATTGCCACCCCTAACAACGCTTTTTGCTTGACGGCGCTTTAGAATTGGAAGTTTTGTTTGCATACCGTCTCTTTTATACTGATTAATACTTTGTCCAAAAAATATGATGAAGGTGAGTGCATTTTAGGGTTTCAGCAACATTTATATGGGTCGTTTAACCTTCGATCATATGGTAACTCAATGTTCCAATTCCATTGGGATAATTGTTTTGAGTTTGGCCCGTTCGGACGCAGCCCGTACGGAAAAGTTTGTTCATGTCTCGTAGGCGAGCTCTACATTGATCGGTCGCCATATGATGGGAACTGCATAAAGCTGAATTACCCAGGATGTTATTGCCAAGACGGCTAATGGTCACAAACACAGTTTGATACGATCTGAGTATTGTTTGTTGACCGACAATAATTAGCTAAGCTGTCCACAATTTGTTATTTAATCAATTATTTATCATTTTTGTAAGTTAAGAACTCTTATTATGAACTTTTCTCACAATATTCTGTAGCGACATTAACTGTGTATGTATTGTAATTGGCTACATCAGTTCACATCACTTAGTAGGGGTTAAGATTTCGTATGTGTGTTAGATTGTGCGGGGATGAGTGTTAGGATTGTCATGCCATCGGCCACCTCCCGGCTGAGGGATGCGGTTTTCTGTTTGTATGTGTGGCAAAGTGCAGCGATATTTATTCTTTTGTTTCCCTGTAAAACCGCTATCAGTCACCATTGAAACATTTTGGGTTACTGCGTTATGATGGACGTTAAATAAATGCGACTATGGTTACTTTTGCATTGCACATTGAGGACGTTAAATATATGCAATGCTGTGAGGATGCGAAGGTTTCACACAACAAGAAGTTGGTTCTCTATGTATAGGCTAATGTATACCTTACCAGGAATTTCGGATTTGTCCACGGTTCGAGCTATACATTGAATACCCATGGTTACCAGCCGGTCATGGTCTGTGTACTTCGATCACATGGCCTGACTCAAGAGCACATGGTCTCTTAATTTTCAGTAACAATCAGTCTGTGTATTCTACCAGCTCACCATGGTCTGGCTCAAGAAGCCCATGGTTTGTGTACTTTACTGAAAACAATGATCTGCGTATTTCAACAAGTCCATGGTATGCGAGTTTTGTAGGAGATAATGGTCTGGCTCATTCACCACTGGCCCGTGTTATTCCAAGAACCCCGTAGTCTGTGTATCATATATCAGAAATGTATGGCCTGGCTCACGAATCCATGGTCTGCACCGACAAGAAGTCCAAGTATGTGTATCCTTCCAGAAGCCCATGGCTTGCGCTGAAGCATTCGTGTACGGTCCTTGCGTTTGACCGTTTCTCCATCCCTTGATCTCCCTTATGCTGCACCCCCCCGGGTGATGTTACCTTTAGTAGGATCCCTTGAAGGGGGGAGGAGGACTAAAGAGGTGCCAGAGGCAGAGGGTGGTTCTCAGGTGGGGAAAGGGGGGAGGGGGGGGTGTACTAAGCGGACGACGAGCCGGAGGACAAACGCCGTCTACATGACTTCAGCCTAGGCAAGTTTGCTCTCCAATGGTCATCCCAAATTCGCAACTACGAAATACAACCCAGAGAATATTCTACGCAAGAATATGAAATCTTCCCTCATGACAATTGTTCATGGGAGAGGCATTTTGAAGGAACTGTGACGATGATGACACTTTGAGTTGATGAAGTCAGCGCCAGGTAGGATGGGTCCGGCCATTAGGGACCCTCCGAACCTTCAAACCTAAAAGCACCAGGGTATGCAAGTGGTGTATAGAAGGTGGGGTAGGAGTAGGGAGAAGGGAGAGGGGTTGGGGGAGAGGGTTGACATATAACGACCTGTGCCAGAGATGCGTTCACGCAACGGTCATGAGAAAACAAATTCTTCCTGTGGGTTCATCTCCCTCACCTCCCGAAGCTTTTATACTCACTTTCCAGCGCTTGTCTTTCAACTGCTATCTCAATTCTATTCAAGATGACATACTTTGAACAACATTCTCTGAAACATTAACAATTTGGTGTTTGGTTCCGTTGATGGAGGTTTGAATAGTTCCAGACCCTGCAGGGTTCAGGCAGCAAAGATTTCTCTCGTGAACGCAGCCACCGGCATCTGAGCTTCGGGGATGGCGGGCAACCCTTGCCAGACACCCGCCAACACCGCCGACGCCGCCGGTCCAGCCAAAAAATTAGACCTGTGCTGCGGTGAACCTTTTTTTATCAACTCCTCGAGGGGATAGATGGCGGCAGCAGCACTACGCTACATCAGCCACATAGTGTTGAGAATGAATTACTACACAAGGTATATTCTAGTCTGTTCGCTGGAGATTAGATAGCGGCAGCAGCATCACGCTACAGGAGCAGTATAGTATTGAAGTTGACATACTACACTGGGTTTATTACAGTCTCTCCTCTGAAGGATAGATGCCCGTAGATGTAAAGTTTAAGTGTGACTTACTACTTTAGATAAAAAAATATCTCCTCTGAAAGGTAGATGCCAGCAATGGAACTACGTTACAGCATCCGCGTAGCGTAGTACCATTACTTGGCTTATATAGTCTCCTCGAATGGATACGTGGCGGCAGCACTACGCTTCAGCAGCCGAACTTATTACATTAGATAGAAAGTCTTTCGACTGGTGGGTTGAGGGCAGCAGAAGCAGGACGCTAAAAGGGGTGAGTGACTTACTACACTCGGTGAATACACATGCTCAGATCGAGACGATAGATGGCAACATCCACATCCAGTAACTGGGCAAGTAAATGCACTCAATTTTGATAGGGTACCTCGGATGTTCACAACAAGTCACACAGCTGATCTGCCCATCACGTCGCGACGTCGTCCAGTGCGTTGAACGTCTATTTGCTTAAAGTAAATTGATTTCTACAACTTTTAGAATTGAGATATCGGAAAAGTACATTACATTTCAAAATATAAATAATCTACACGTACTTTTCAACTATGCATTGTATGCGATGATGTTAAAAAAATTGAGGGATCTGTATGAAAAGAACACAAAATGTGTGAGTAAATAAATATGACGAAGAAAATGGTTGTGTCGTTATACTGTACAAGATCTTCCAGATGATGCGTGCGCTGTCATGACATCCGTAAAAATGTAGATGCAGAGACAAAGAAAAAATCGAGCATACGATTGTGGCACTCTAGAAGCGTTTCAAATGATGTATTGTTTTGTCATGAATAATGCATAACCCGATTGTTTTTATAACATTAAAGTGGACAGTTGAACACACCGACAGACATACCCCTTTTTACAGTCTCGACTCCAAAAAAGAGTTTGTCTGTCTGTCTATCTGTCTATCCGTCTGTGTGTCTGATGTAATGCCCACAAAAAAATCCTGTCTTTTTATATAGCAGCAAAATGCGTGAATAGGGTGACTGAGTGTTTCTTATTTCTTCTCCCTGGTGCAACTGAGTAAGCTGGAGCATGAATATCAATGGCAGATGGCAAGGTCACTCTCATAATAAACGTACTTTTGTCTTGATAATGACATTTATATCGTAGGATAAAAAATTCGAAACCTATGATCCCTAATACAGTTTCATTTCATTAGTCTACCCAACACTGATCAATTCCAATTGCACTGAGTTGATTATTTATTATTAACTACGTATTAAGCTGTTGAGGAAAGGTTACTCCTGTTAGAATTTCTTCCGATTGGTTACTACCGTTATCGTTTCTCCCGTGATGGTTACTCCCGTAATGGTTACTTCCGTAATGGTTACTTCCGTAATGGTTTCTCCCGTAATGGTTACTCCCGTAATGGTTACTTCCGTAATGGTTACTTCCGTAATGGTTTCTCCCGTAATGGTTACTCCCGTAATGGTTACTTCCGTAATGGTTACTTCCGTAATGGTTTCTCCCGTAATGGTTACTCCCGTAATGGTTACTTCCGTAATGGTTACTTCCGTAATGGTTTCTCCCGTAATGGTTACTCCCGTAATGGTTACTTCCGTAATGGTTACTTCCGTAATGGTTTCTCCCGTAATGGTTACTCCCGTAATGGTTACTTCCGTAATGGTTACTTCCGTAATGGTTTCTCCCGTAATGGTTACTCCCGTAATGGTTACTTCCGTAATGGTTACTTCCGTAATGGTTTCTCCCGTAATGGTTACTCCCGTAATTGTTACTATTGTAAAGGTTACTCCCGTAATGATTACTCCCGTAATGGTTACTCCCGTAATGGTTACTCCCGTAATGGTTACTCCCGTAATGGTTACTTCCGTAATGGTTACTCCCGTAATGGTTATACCCGTAATTGTTACTCCCTAGCTGTTATTTCTGGAATAGTTACTCGCGTAATGGCTGTTCCCGTAATGTATTTTCCCGTATCGGTTACTCCCGTAGTTATATACACCCTCGTAATGGTTCCATGATTAGTTCCATAATGTTTACTCCTTTTGGGGCCCTTTAGGATCTGCACTTCCTGTCTACGAAACGGTTTAATTGTTGCATCAAAGTTGACTAGACATGTTTTTAATCATTTTAGTAATAATAATGATAGAAAGAGTAATTGAAATGTAATTTTTTAATCAAATCATGGAACCAGCTCGATAAAATGCATAATTTCCGTTTATGAAAAGTTGGCTAATGGTAGCTCGATTTTTTTCATGGTGCCCCTAACTAGAACTAGTCCATCATCGAATGGGGTGCTGGTCACCAATTAGAGGTCTCTCTTATGATGGATACAAATCAATCAAATTAATAACGTTTACAAGGTCACACTTTATCGATTTTCCGCAGCGTATATCAACCTGATCACTGACGCATGAAGATGATCAACAAGGGTAGCCTAATTCATGACGTTCTGAGGCCCCACAGAGTGAGTAGCGCTGACGCTAACACAAACAGGCTCATGACGCTCTGAGGCCCCGCAGAGTAAGTGGCGCTGACGCTAACACAAACAGGCTCATGACGCTCTGAGGCCCCACAGAGTAAGTAGCGCTGACGCTAACACAAACAGGCTCATGACGCTCTGAGGCCCCACAGAGTGAGTAGCGCTGACGCTAACACAAACAGGCTCATAACGCTCTGAGGCCCCGCAGAGTGAGTGGCGCTGACGCTAACACAAACAGGCTCATGACGCTCTGAGGCCCCACAGAGTGAGTGGCGCTGACGCTAACA
>SDVV010032806.1:0-11378 GCA_016164225.1 Gammarus roeselii
TGGTTTATGTGTGTATTTCCAAATATATATGTATGTTGATGTGTATATTTATTCCTATATGTGAGCACACATGTGTGAATGTGTGCGTAAATGTGAGTATGGATATGTACGTATATGTATGTACATGTGTGTGTATGCATGCACACGAATGTATAGATTATATTTATTTGTTCGGGCCACGTTCCGCCAAGGGTGGTTCTTATTTTCAGTTAAGAGAGTAGAACGCGCGCCACCGTTCATACTCTGTTCTATTTGCTCGGTCACTCAATGTGATGAACGCTATATTTATGTATTGATTTGAGCAATACAATAATACGGTAGCGTTTGCGTAGGAGCTCTCTGACTCACACGTACCAACAGGTACTCACCCTAACATCTTTAGCAACCCGATGTATTCGCCGGACAATCAGAATTAGGGCTATCTACGATTTATTTTCTACTAATTATTCAAATGTCCAATCGAGAGACTTTATGACGTCAGAAGTTGACGTTTGTTGCATAATTTGCTGCTTAAGTAAGATATAACCTACCTTACATACACGGTCCCATTAACTCAGTTATAACCCCTTACACACATGGTCCCATTAACTCAGTTACCTACCTTACATACACGGTCCCATTAACTCAGTAACATACTTTACATACACGGTCCCATCAAATCAGTTATAACCTACCTTACATATACGGTCCCATTAACTCAGTTATAACCTACCTTACATACATGGTCCCATTAACTCAGTTATAACCCCTTACATACATGGTCCCATTAACTCAGTAACCTACCTTACATACACGGTCCTATTAACTCAGTTATAACCTACCTTACATACACGGTCCCATTAACTCAGTTATAACCTACCTTACATACACGGTCCCATTAACTCAGTAACCTACCTTACATACATGATCCCATTAACTCAGTAACCTACCTTACATACACGGTCCCATTAACTCAGTTATAACCTACCTTACATACACGGTCCCATTAACTCAGTTATAACCTACCTTACATACACGGTACCATAAACTCATTTATAACCTACCTTACATACACGGTCCCATTAAGTCAGTTATAACCTACCTTACATACACGGTCCCATTAACTCAGTTACACGTTGTGAACTATTATGCCCTATGCACAGTGCTGTACCAGAACTATTATGCCCTCTGCACAGCACAATAATGACAGCTACAACAGCACAATAATAACGATATTGCCCTCTGTTTAGTGTTGTACGAACACCATACTTTCTCTTCACAGGGCTACAACAGCAAAATAATGACGATATTGCCCTCTGTTTAGTGTTGTACGAACACCATACTTTCTCTTCACAGGGCTACAACAGCACAATAATGACGATATTGCCCTCTGTTTAGTGTTGTACGAACACCATACTTTCTCTTCACAGGGCTACAACAGCAAAATAATGACGATATTGCCCTCTGTTTAGTGTTGTACGAACACCAAACTTTCTCTTCATAGGGCTACAACAGCACCATAATGTCCTCTGCCCAGTGGCATAGCAATACAACATTATCCTTTGCTCAGTGTTATTGCAATACTAAATTCCCTTTAGCACAAGGCTATTTAAATACTCTCTTGCCCACAAGACTGCGCAATATCAATATCGCAATGCCCTCTGCTCAGTTCTATTATAATACTTTATTGCTTCCTCCACTGACCTTCACTGACCCATTAGGAGCGGTGACCTACTACACTAAATTGCTCCCTGCACAGTGCTATGCCAAGACTATATCGCCCTCATCACAGTGCCATTGTAATATTCTTTTTCCCTCGACATAGCGCTATATAAATACCACACAGCCCTTTGCTTATTGCTTCACCATTCCTTTTTAGCCCTCAGCACAGGGCTATATACTTACTTTATATGTCTGCGCACAGTGACTTACTTATAATACATCGCCCTATGCTCAATGCTGTAACAACTCTCTTCTGCTCGCTGCATTGTGTTATGCCAATACTGTGTTGCCCACAGCACAATGGTATTGCAGTACTCTATTGACCACTTCAGAGGGTCATAGAAACACGATTTTGTCCTCTGTACAGTCCTTTTGCGATACAACATTGTTCCCTTCACAGTGCTAGAGCAATACTGCTCTCTGCATAGTGCTATACTGCCCTCTGAGCAGCACTACAACAACACCATGTCGTCTAAAATATCATAGCGAAGGTAAGAAGTTCAAATTTCATAAGTGTGAGGAATATTTTGAACAATATCTAATTCCAACTGCCTAACCTCGATCAATCTGAACGTTTCGTCTTTCGAGATATTATCAACAGCGACCAGTCATTGCAGCCAACAACACACCTAGTATTATACTCACTACAACACACCTAGTATCATACTCACTACAACACATCTGGTATCATATTTTCTACAACACACCTAGTATTATACTCACTACAACACACCTAGTATCATACTCACTGCAACACATCTGGTATCATATTCTCTACAACACACCTAGCATTATACTCACTACAACACACCTAGTATCATACTCACTGCAACACATCTGGTATCATATTCTCTACAACACACCTAGTATTATACTCACTACAACACACCTAGTATCATTCTCACTGCAACACATCTGGTTTCATATTCTCTACAACACATTTAGTATTATACTCACTACAACACACCTAGTATCATACTTACTGAAACACATCTGGTATCATTTTCTCTACAACACACCTAGTATTATACTCACTACAACACAGCTAGTATCATACTCACTACAACACCACTGGTATTATACTCGCTACAACACACCTGTTATTATACTCACTATAACACACCTAGTATCATACTCACTACAACACACCTAGTATCATGCTCACTACAACACACCTAGCATTATACTCACTACAGCACACCTAGTATCATACTCACTACAACACATCTAGTATCCTACTCGTACTGCTACACAACTGGTATCATATTCTCTACAACACACCTAGTATCATACTCGCTACAACACGCCTGTTATCATACGCACTATAACACACCTTGCATCATACTCACTACAACACACCTAGTATCATACTCACTACAACATACCTAGTATTATACTCACATCAACACACCTAGTATCATACTCACTGCAACACACCTAGTATCATACGCACTACAACACAACTTGTATCATACTCTCTACAAAGCACCTAGTATCATACTCATTACAACACACCTAGTATCATACTCTCTACACCACACCTGGTATTATACTCACTTCGACTCACCTAGTACCATACTCATTAGAATACATTTAGTATCATACTCACTGCAACACAACTGGTAGCATATTCTCTACAACACACCTAATATCATACTCACTAGAACACACCTAGTATCATACTCACTACAACACCTGTTATCATACTCACTATAACCACCTAGTATCGTACTCACTACAACACACCAAGCATCCAACTCACTAAAACACACCTAGTATTATACGCACTACAACACACTTAGTATCACACTCACAACAACACACCTAGTTTCATACTCACTACAACACAACTGGTATCATACTCTCTACAACACACCTAGTATTATACTCAATACCACACCTAGTATCATACTCCCTACAAAACACCTAGTATCATACTCACTACAACACACCTGGTATCCTACTCACTACAACACACCTAGTATCCTACTCACTACAAAACATCTAGTATCATACTCGTACTGTAACACAACTGGTATCATATTCTCTACAATACACCTAGTATCATACTCACTACAACACACCTGTTATCATACGCACAATAACACACCTAGCATCATACTCACTACAACACACCTAGTATCATACTCACTACAACACACCTAGTATCATACTCACTACAACACACCTAGTATCATACTCTCTACAGCACACCTGGTATTATACTCACTCCAACCCACCTAGTACCATACTCACTACGACACACCTAGTATAATACTCACTGCAACACAACTGGTAGCATATTCTCTACAACACACCTAATTTCATATTCACTACAACACACCTAGTATCATACTCACTACAACACACCTGTTATCATACTCACTATAACCACCTAGTATCATACTCACTGCAACACACCAAGTATCATACTCACTTCAACACACCTAGTATTATACTCACTACAACACACCTAGTATCATACTCACTACAACACACCTAGTATCATACTTACTACAACACACCTAGTACTATACTCACTACAACACACTTATTATCGTACTCACTACAACACACCTAGTATCATACCCACTACAATACAACTGGTGTGATACTCTCTACAACACACCTAGTATCATACTCACTACAACACACCTGGTATTATACTCACTACAACACACCCGTTATCATACTCACTATAACACACCTAGTATTATACCCACTACAACACTCCTAGTAACATGCTCACTACAACACACCTAGTATCATACTCACTACAACACACCTGTTATTATACTCACTACAACACACCCGTTTTCATACTCACTATAACACACCTAATATTATAATCACTACAACACACTAGTAACATACTCACTACAACACACCTAGTATCATACTCACTACAACACACCTAGTATCATACACAATACAACACTACTAGTATCATACTCACTACAACACACCTGGTATCATACTCTTTACAACACACCTGGTATTAAACTCACTACAACACACATAGTAACATGCTCACTACAACACACCTAGTATCATACTCGCTACAACACACCTGGTATTATACTCACTACAACACACCTAGTAACATGCTCACTACAACATGTATGTATAGACATACAGCCGTTTCCCCCTAGTTAGGGGGGTGGCAGGTTAGGCAGACACAGAGGGGGGAGGAGCCCAATCTCCCCGCCACAAGACCGCCGTGTCCCTGCCGAGGCTCGAACTCGCGACACGCAGCAGCAGAGGCTGACACTGCAGTCGGATACGCTAACCACTCGGCCACGGCGGCTCACTACAACATACCTAGTATCATACTCACTACAACACACCTGGTATTATACACACTACAACACACCTGTTATCATACTTACTATAACACACCTAGTATTCTACTCACTACAACACACCTATTATCATACTCACTATAACACACCTATTATTATACTCACTGCAACACCCCTATTATCATACTCACTATAAAACACCAATTATCATACTCACTACAACACACCTAGTATTATACTCAATGTAAAACCCGTAGTATCACTGCAACACACACAGTATCATACTCACTACAACGTACCTAGTATCATACTGACTACAACAAACCTATTATCATACTCACTACAACACACCTAGTATCATACTCACTACAACACACCTGGTATTTTACTCACTACAACACACCTGTTATCATACTCACTATAACACACCTAGTATCATACTCACTACAACACACCTAGTATCGAACTCACTACAACACACCTGGTATCACACTTACTTTAACACACCTAGCATCCTACTCACTACAACACACCTGGTATTATACATACTATTATTGGTCACTATTCCTGCTTCGTTTAGCTCTAATGAATACAATGTTGAAATGTCCAATGCTTTGTTGAGGATGTTACTAGGCTAAACCAAAGCAAAACCTAAGCCAAACCAAAGCTAAACCTAAACTAAACCTACCCCAAGCCTAAGCTGAACCCAAGCTCAACCTAAGCTAAACGATGTTACTGATTGTTTTATTGCCGTGTTTGATACCTGAAATATGTTTACACGAATGTCGTTCATGTGGAAATCATAGAAATCTGTCTCAATCTTTGATTTTTGCATATTGTTAATATTTTCGGATTATCCCGTCCACTCGTCAATGACCTGTTATAGAATCCTCTCCTCTTCTCATAGCTTCAACAAACTGGAGGTTTAGATTCGAGCCTACCTTTTAATCCTACTTTTGCCAGCATCGTCATGTGTTGTCATGAGAGGATGTGGCTGGCTGACTGTCCTGATACCTTCGTCTTGGTTTCTACCGTCGATGTTTTCATGATACTTTACTCTCCTTTCGCCATCAGTCTTTTGCTCGCCTAATCCTGAGTTTTTAAAATCTAAACACCCGTCTTGCATTAACAATGGAATTCAGAGTTAATGGCAGCTTTTCTTTTCACGATTGCAAACTTGTTCATGCAAATCTCCAGACTTGAGAGCTCGTCGCTGTATTCGGCGTTTCTGTGTTCGGCGGCTCGTCGATATAAATTACAGAATCTTAAGGACTCTCTGGTCGCCTCTGTGTTCGACGACTCTGTGTTTGACGGCTCGTCATTATAAATTATCTTATCTTAGTGTTTTCTGATCGTCTCTGTGTTCGATATCTCGAGCCGATATTAATGACAGACCTGACAAGACTTTCTAATCGTTTCAGTCTCCGGGCGCTTTTGTGCGGTTTTGAATGCTGATGTGTTGAGGCTGATGTTCAATGCTATTCGTACGAGGATAATTCTGCAATGGGCAAACTCTGATTACGAGCCCATTAAAGGTTGCCGACTGTGGACGAGCCATTAAAGGGAGCCGACTGTGGATAAGCCCATTAAAGGGAGCCGACTGAGGACAAGCCCATTAAAGGAAGCCGACTGTAGACAAGCCTATTAAAGGGAGCCGACTGTGGACGAGCCCATTAAAGGGCGCCGACTGTGGACAAGCCCGTTAAAGGGAGCCAACTGTGGACGAGTCCATTAAAGGGCACCGACTGTGGATGAACCCATTAAAGAGAGCCGACTGTGGACGAGTCAATTAAAGGACACCGACTGTGGACGAACCCATTACAGGGAGCCGACTGTGGACGAGTCCATTAAAGAGCACCGAATGTGGACGAGCCCATTAAAGGGAGCCGACTGTGGACGAGCCCATTAAAGGGTGCCGACTGTGGACGAGTTTATTAGAGGGAGCCGACTGTGGACGAATTCATTAAAGGGCGCCGACTGTGGATGAGCCCATTAAAGAGAGCCGGCTGTGGTCGAGTCCATTAAAGGACACCGACTGTGGACGAACCCATTACAGGGAGCCGACTGTGGACGAGTCCATTAAAGAGCACCGAATGTGGACGAGCCCATTAAAGGGAGCCGACTGTGGACGAGCCCATTAAAGGGCGCCGACTGTGGACGAGTTTATTAGAGGGAGCCGACTGTGGACGAATTCATTAAAGGGCGCCGACTGTGGATGAGCCCATTAAAGGGAGCCGGCTGTGGTCGAGTCCATTTAAGGGCGCCGACTGTGGACGAGCCCATTAAAGGGCGCTGACTGTGGATGAGCCCATTAAAGGGCGCCGACTGTGGACGAGCCCATTAAAGGGCACCGATTGTGGACAAGCCCATTAAAGGGCACCGACTGTGGACGAGCCCATTAAAGGGTGCTGACTGTGGACAAGCAGCATCACGTCATGGCCTGAACAGTGGAATATTCACCTGAGTTTCATTAGACAATGACAAGCCATGGATATATGGTTTCAATATCGTGTACTCATGAGTGCCGTAGTTTCATGAGTGTCGTGGGATTATGAGGGTCGAGGTTTCTTGAGTATCGTTGTATCATGAGTGTCTTGGTCTCATAAGTGTCGTGGCCTCATACGTATCGTGGTCTCATGAGTGTGATGTTTTTTTTGGTGTCAAGGTCTCGTGTGTGTCGTGGTCTCACTATGGCATGATCCCATGAGTGTTATGGTCTCATGAGTGCCATGGTCTCGTAAGTAAAGTGGTCTCATAAGACTCATGGTCTCATGAAAATCGTGGTCTCATGAGTGTCATGGCATAGGTTTTGTTGTCTCTTGGATGTCATCGTCGCATGAGTGTCGTCGTCACGTGAGTATCCTGATCTCATTAGTGTTTTGGTCTCATATTTGTCAAGGTATCATAAGTGTCTGGTATCATAAGTGTCATACTATCATGAGTATCATGCTATCATAAATGTCACGGTCTCATCAACGTCATGGACCCATAGGTGTTACGGTCTCATAAGTGTTATGGTCTCATGCGTGCAATGGTCACATGCGTGCCATGGTCTCATGCGTGCCATGGTCTCATGCGTGTTATGGTCTCATGCGTGCCATGGTCTTATGCGTGCCATGGTCCCATGCATATCATGGTCTCATGCGTGTTATGGTCTCATGCGTGCCATGGTTTCATGCGTGCCACGGTCTCATGCGTGCCATGGTCTCACGCGTGCCATGGTCTCATGCGTGCCATGGTCTCAGGCGTGCCATGGTCTTATGCATGCCATGGTCTCATGCGTGCCATGGTCTCATGCGTGCCATGGTCTCATGCGTGCCATGGTCTCATGCGGGCCATGGTCTCATGCGTGCAATGGTCTCATGCGTGCCATGGTCTCATGCGTGCCATGGTCTCATGCGTGCAATGGTCTCATGCGTGCCATGGTCTCATGCGTGCCATGGTCTCATGCGTGCCATGGTCTCATGCGTGCCATGGTCTCTTAAGTATCAAGGGCCAATGTCGGGCATGTTCTAGATGACAAAACAATGGGATTACATTTGGTATGCGAATATTTAACATACTGCCGTTAGTGAAGAATGTCCTTTGGGAAGTTTCCCCATCTTTATTATGCAAGTAAGGGGCACCAGTATTCATCATCACCGCAGATTGGCTCGCTCTTCCACACTGGAAAACAATGCGTGTGTTCGGCCTCCATTCAACAAATAATTTACGAGGAACTCATAATGAACTCGTACTTGCTCTTGGCGTAAGAGGAACTCATAATGAGCTCGTACCTGCTCTTGACCAAAGTAACTCATAATGAGCTCGTACTTGCTCATGGCGTAAGAGGAACTCATAATGAGCTTGTACTTGCTCTTGGTCTAAGAGGAACTCATAATGAGCTCGTACTTGCTCTTGGCGTAAGAGGAACTCATAATGAGCTCGTACATGCTCTTGGCCTAAGAGGAACTCATAGTGAGCTCGTACTTGCTCCTGGCGTAAGAGTTTTTGTTGATATTGTATCATGCCGTCCAATTCAACTCCTCGTGCAAGGATATTGCAACGGTTCACTTTCTGCTGCTGCCAAATTTTTTGGCAATTTCCTACAAATTTAGAGCCAATTTTTTAAATGAGAAAAACTGTCAAGTGGGGAGCCAAAAGCCTTGATTGATTCAAATTGTTTCTGTGTAGTTTCAGGAATACAAGTTTTCGATTTAATTTCATAGTGAACAGGGTTATGGGATATTTTATTGACTGGGGATGGGAGCGTCACTCGTTTGTACGTTTTATGAACATATTTTATAATTCCATTCTGACTTATCCATCTAATTGGAGCTGAGTACAATGTATTAAAATCTTAGAAATGTTGTTGTTCAGTTAGGCTTCACCCGAGGCACCAGGACTTCAGGCGACTCAAGTAGTCTAGATGTCCCCACTCTACTGATCTACTGAACGCGGTCTTCACGCAAGAGCAGTTTTCAGGATTGTGAAAATTAATTTCATTACCAAAATTTTTCATTAACATCATTTCATTAACATCAAAATTATAGTACAAATTGCTAATTCGATTCCAACTCTCTTCTCCAGTTTTTTTTTTGTTCAGAGTTGATGAAGTCTCGTTGAAATACAATAAACAAAGTCCTTGAATAACGTGAATCTTATCAGGTTAGAAATGATGAAATTTTTCTCTGCATTCAAAGTTAGTTAAATGTGTGTAGCAAAATCCGTAGACTAACGACGTATTATTCATAGATGCAAATTTTACTGCTATTTCTCTATTCGTGTAGACCATGTTACTTGTGGATTGTGCGGTATTAAAACACCTAGTGTATACAAGCCTTTCCTCGTCATCTCATCATGGAACACATAGTGCATACAAGCCTTTCCTCGTCATCTCATCATGGAACACATAGTGTATACAAGCCTTTCCTCGTCATCTCATCATGGAACACATAGTGTATACAAGCCTTTCCTCGTCATCTCATCATGGAACACATAGTGTATACAAGCCTTTCCTCGTCATCTTATCATGGAACACATAGAGTATACAAGCCTTTCCTCGTCATCTCATCAGGGAACACATAGTGTATACAAGCCTTTCCTCGTCATCTCATCATGCAACACATAGTGTATACAAGCCCTTCCTCACTATCTCATCATGGCGCTGCTGACACTGCTGACGCTGCTGATGCTGCAGGCACTGCTGACGCTGCTGACGCTGATGACGTTGTAGACGCTGATGACGCTGATGACGCTGATGATGCTGATGATGCTGATGACGTTGTAGACGCTGCTGACACTGATAACGCTGATGACGCGGATGACGTTGAAGACGCTGATGACGTTGTAGACGCTGATGACGCTGATGACGCTGGTGAAGCTGATGACGTTGTAGACGCTGATGACGCTGATGACGCTGATGAACCTGATGACATGGATGACGCTGAAGACGCTGATGACGCTGATGACGCTGATAACGCTGATGACGTATTGTTTACAGAGCCCAGGAAGTTCTTTTCAGTCATATTTATTGCGTCGTTCAAATTAACAATTTTTCAACGTTTTCTTATTTATGCATGTTTTTCGTATTCCACGAAAACTTCCCTCCGGTAAAACATCTTTGCTTCGGGCAAGACAAAGGCGAAAGCAATTTTTATTGCGTACACATTGCGCCTTGAAGGCAATGGGCCACTTCTGAGCAAGGGAAGAATACTTCGTCACCTATGAGGTAATAAAAAATTAGATTCCTGATCATCAGGATAGCCTTAGATGGGCAATGAACTTGAATTTTTACAACATTTTTATGGGTAATTTTGCTGTTCTGTCAGTCTCCTTTCATGTATAAATTGTTCCGTATGTATGTCATTATGGGGCATATTGCACGTTGACCATAAAAAATGTCATTATGGGGCACATTGCACGTTGAGCATAAAATATGTCATTATGGGGCACATTGCACGTTGAGAATAAAATGTCATTATAGGGCATATTGCACGTCGAGCATAAAATATGTCATTATGGGGCACATTGCACGTTGAGCATAAAATATGTCATTATGGGGCACATTGCACGTTGAGAATAAAATGTCATTATAGGGCATATTGCACGTCGAGCATAAAATATGTCATTATGGGGCACATTGCACGTTGAGCATAAAATATGTCATTATGGGGCACATTGCACGTTGAGAATAAAATGTCATTATAGGGCATATTGCACGTCGAGCATAAAATATGTCATTATGGGGCACATTGCACGTTGAGCATAAAATATGTCATTATGGGGCACATTGCACGTTGAGAATAAAATGTCATTATAGGGCATATTGCACGTCGAGCATAAAATATGTCATTATGGGGCACATTGCACGTTGAGCATAAAATATGTCATTAT
>SDVV010032807.1:0-11378 GCA_016164225.1 Gammarus roeselii
GTCTGCCACTACACACACGATCTTATGTTTTTTCCAAAAACCTCGCTCAGCTTGTTGCCAGATTCATGTAAAAATATTTCCCTGAATTTTTGTAAAAAAATATTTCACCGAATCATTTATTCCCTCTGATTCATGTTCCATGGCTTTTAGTGCGTGGGTATACAAATTTATTTAGCCAAAATAAATATTTGTTGCACTGCCATTATGGTTGGAAGCTGTTTGTACTAGCTGAACGGAAATGTTGTTGCTACCTACAGAGATATGCAACAATGAGATCAAAAGATGCGATTGCTTAATCGTAATAGTGCTTGTGATGCACGTATAATGCGTTTAGTGCTATTAGGATAATGTATGGTCATTAAAGGACCTCTACACCATGACATGTCAATTTGTGAAGGTCTTTTGATGATATTGGTAATACATATTGATTATGGGTTAAGAGTTACCCGTTTGCAAATCAAAACGTTAATAACGGGAGCTCCTGTGTGCGATGATAATTCAAGTGAACACGGTGCTTTCACTTTCAAGGCACAATCTGGCTCCAAATTTATGACATTATATTTCACAAATGAGGTTGAGTATTATGGGCGAGCCCCAAAAAACAGATACAAGGACAATAACAGATAAAGGTAAGTAAAATCTTTGGTATTGATCCCAACTTAACTGAATGAAGACATCCAAGGTAATATAGAAGGGGAAAATCAGGGAGATAGGAAAGCCGGCAAGAAAATTTCGGTGGGCGCTGCTTCACAAGGGGTAATATTTGGGGATTTTTGGAATTTTTTGTGATCCAGTCGAGAATTCGGTTTTGGTCTCGCCTGAAGTGGGTTGCCGTACAATGGAGGTAGTGTTCCCTTTTTGTCCTTGGTTCGCAGCAGGGATGAAGGCTGCACATAAAAACATTTTTGGCTAAATAGGTGCCACATTGGAGATAGTCACGTACAATTCTGCCTGCCTCATACAGGCAGACAGATTTGGTGCATGTAATACAAATGGATATCACAAGAGAGAAAATATCATACCACTATGGGTATAGCTACCAGGAATAAAAATGCGAGTCTTCAGCTCCATAATGCAAAAATCTTACTCACTTTAATTTTTATGTCTATGACCCGGAAATATGCATTCTGGATGTATGATAGTTGCAAGAGATGTCACCCATTAAAAATGTTATTTATACTATATATATCTATAAATAGGCATGGGTCAAGATAGGGTGCGACTCAGACCTAAAGATTGCTATCATGTGAGCAGAATACCATTTTGAATATCCTATTATAGCCTTGGGCCGAGGAATTCCCCATAGCTAGCTGCAACTGTGCCTTTGTATACAGTTGAAACCTCGCATCCAGGTATTTACAGGAGTGTCTTGCTGCAGAAATCTGCAACTGTATTTATTAGTCTGCTCTACACTGGGGATAGCACATATTAAACAATGTTATTCTTATCTGTCTTCTGCCGGGCAAGATCCAAGGGAAGCCTTGTTAATTAAGTTGCACTGGCCAAGGTAAATCTAGCTACCTTCACTATTATCTTGTATATCCTGCAACAGAAAATATCAAATTCCTAGTTTCTTTTTCTTTGCCTCTGTGGCCACAGTTTCTTTTCCAACAAGTAGTTTACCATATAAGAACCTCCTCGCCCGTGTCTGTATGCAAGTATAAAATAAACTGTAACCACACACGAGACCTATGTTCTTGTCCCTGTCTACGGAGAGTTAAGAAAAAGCCCGCTCAGCTTTCCGCGGGAAGGCTTTGTTGTCAGTAAGGTGTTGTTGCCATATTTGTGTAAAGGTATTTCTCTGAATCATTTATTCCTTTTGATGCATGTTCCGTGGCTTTTAGTGCGTGGGTATACGCATTTATTTAATCAAAACAATGAGATCAAAAAATGCTATTGCTTAATAATAATAGGCGCTTGTGATGCACGTATAATGTGTTTAGTGTTACTAGGATAATGTAGAGTCAATTGAAAACCTCGACAGTCTCCTGCCATAATATTTGGGTGTTCGTGTCATCAGGCTCAGGCGCCGTGGTGAGCCTTAGGCGCGAGAGTGGTGCGGCAACCCAGGGCTAGAGCGGTCCTGCCATTCAGATTGAACAATAGATGGCAACACTAGAGGTGCCAGGTATGCTATTTTTACGTGCTAGTTCTTTGATAAGTACAGTTTGTTCCCTTACACCTGTACCAGGCTGGTACTATCTTTGCCTAAACTATCAACAATTAATATTTTGTTGCCAAAAAGTGCACTGCAATGCTTAATTACAAACTTTCCTTTAATCCAGGACTTAGCATTTCAAGATAAGTGTGCCGCTTCCAAGATGCTGATTGACTTAGCTTCCACTCCTTGTTGCCACCCTTGGCGCTGATTGGTGGCGCCCAAAATCCTTGTTGCAGAACGGTTCCTTGCAGAGCCCGGGAACTTGAGTTTGGAGTTCGCACTGCATGATGGCAAGTTGACGTACGGAGGGATTCTCGCCGCCAGAGAAAACTGCAGTTGGCGTGCGGAGGGATTCCCGCCGCCAGGGGGAAACTGCATCTACGACACATTTCTAATGGAAGTCAATACAATGGTCCAAAATATAATAACTTCATCTTAACAGACAATGCATTATGTACAGTACGCGAATTTCATGTTAGTTGCTGTGAGGGAGAGCAATGCAGAACTCGACTTCGAGAGCCCCTACACTGTTCCCTCCTTAGTGAGTTTCCTCCCCCCTTTTGCTGTCAGCGCTATCGTGCCGGGGGTTTGGTGTGTCGTCCCCTCCTGGTGGTGACACATGTTTTGGGGGGTGGTTTGTTGCGCCATCGGCGTGCTGCGCTGGTGGCTGCGTGTCTGCGAGCGCTGACGGTTCACTGAAGCGCACTCTGTGAAGCGTCACAGATGTGAACTTAGAGAATTGCTTTGGTGTTGAAGCTACACTCAAGCTGTCTTCTGTGGTCCCGGGTAATATTATCGCTGCCTTTAGTCTGTCTACGGAGACAGTTTCCAATTTATTTTTGCGGATTAACTTGAATACTTTTGTGCCTCGTTTGGTAATGCGGAATGGACCTTCGTAAGGTCTGGTCAATGACCGATCTACCGTGTCAACCTTGATGTATGCATGCGTGCATGTTGGGAGCGCTGGGTCGATTTTGCCCTTGATTTGGGTCCATTTTGGAGGGTGAAATTTTGAGTATGCCATGGGGTTGAGTAATTTGATTGCATATTTGTTTGGTGGCAATTCGGTGTGGTTCGAAGTGCCTACTAGGCCCCCTGGTACATGCAGTGTGCTGCCGTACAGCATTTCAGCGACAGAACAGTCGAGCTCTGTCTTCGGTGCTGTGCGCAGGCCTAACAAAACTAGCGGGAGGTTTGTGTGCCAATCTTGCGGATTATGTTGGCACTTGAGACTTGATTTGAGGGTTCTATGGAATCTTTCGATGATTCCGTTTGCCTGGGGATGGTACGACGTGGTTTGGATTTTTCAGATACCGAGTAACTTACATAAAGTAGTTGTCAATTCCCTTTTAAAATTTGCCTCTCTGTCAGTCGTCAATGTTTCGGGTACCCCGTGGTGGGCTATCTAGTTCATTAGAAACGCTTTGGCTACGGTTTCTGCAGTTGTGTTCACGGTCGGAACTGCTTCAGGTCATTCTCTGTATCTATCTATTATAGTTAGTTAATAACGGTAGCTATTGCTATACGGGAGCGGGCCGACGATGTACATGTGGACCGCTCTGAAACGGTCTGAGACTGGTACAAAATGTTGAAGAGGTGCCTCATTGTGGCGAGTTATTTTAGCCGACTGATAACTTTGACTCGTTTGAGCTTGTTTGCAAATGATTTGACTCATATTTGGTTAAAACGCCTTGACCTTAATCATTTGGACAGTTCGCCTAATGCCGGGATGGGCGAGGTCGTGCTGAGACCTTATGTACCGTTCGCGCATTGATTTCGGAATGAACGGTTTTGGCTGGGGCTGCGACAATTCGTATTCGATGCCATTTCTGCAATCTAGTTTGTATGGGTATGCTTCGCCTTTTTGAGAAGCCTCGAATTGTTCGTCAACCATGGATTTACCTCATCATCGTGGAGGTGCACGTTGGCAAGTTTTTCGAGTGTTATCGCTTGGTCCAAGACCACATTTATCGCATTGACTCTACTGAGCGCATCGGCTACTACGTTGTCTCTACCGCAGATGTAACGCACGTCCGCAGTGAACTCAAGAATGTAGGACAGATGCCTCGCCTCGCGGGGGCGAGGCGAGGCAGTGTAGAGACAAAACTGTGTCCCTTGGAGCGCATATTTGAAGTGCTTTATTGCAAGGTACGCTGCAAGTAGCTCTCGGGAGAACGTCGAGTATTTAATTTCCGTCTTTGTGAATTTGATTTGATTTGGTCTCATATCCCCAGAGCCTCAACCTGAGTCATAATAGGCTCCCCCGTAGGGCTCAATGATCATGGATTTCAATAGGCTCGCACGCATGTGTGTGCAAAAAAAAAACGTTGTCAAAGTTAAACTATTCGAACATTTTAATCGTGTCAGACGCACGCTGATGCACACAAGAAAAACGTTTTAGATGAAATGGACCTACGCTTTCGATCATTTAGAACTTTATGAGTAATATGTATGCGCGCTAGTGCGTACATGTGAAATCGTCGAGGTTGGTACAAGGTTTACGGCTACACGGACAATGTCAGCTCCGACAGCAGCGCAATACAATGTTTACAACTACGCGGCCTAGTTCGGTTACATTACAATTTATTTATTCAGGAAGGTAAACATTCAAACAAAACGAATACCCACCTCCACCCCCTCAAAACCTCAAAGAGTAATATGGACGTGCGCCAGTGCGCACAAGTAGTATCATCGAAATGGTACTAGGCCCACGGCCTCACAAAGCAGATCAACTCCAACCGCAACGCATCACAAGGTTTATAGTTACGCGGCAAAGGTCAACCACAGACATTACATATGGTCCGCACACGCGCGAGCGAGCGCAGCCTGAAAAAAAAACGCTTATTCACACAATCACAAACAAGACCTCTCGCAGAAGTATACTAGCATTATTTTATACGACAGAATTGTGGAACGTCGAGAGAAAAGAAAGGGCAGGTTCATCATGGGCTAAAAAATGCTCAGATTTTTATCATCGCACTTATTGTTTGAGGGGATAGGGTGGAGAGGGGGCAGAGGTTCCTGGGTCCCAAAAGAGCCCGATGAACCCCGGAGGTTTACCCAAGTGTTCCGGGTCCCCCGAGCTCCCCGGGTCCATCGAGTCCCCTCGTCTCAGCTCATATCTGTTTGTCTCAAATAATTTCGGCCAGTTTTGACTTGTAGCGACCAACTCGACTCGTCTCAACATGTTTCGACTGATTTCGACGCACCTCGACCAGCCTCGGCGTGGCTCTCCTCTCTGTGTTAGCAATGTGGTGAACTGTAATAACTACTTTCTATACTCAAACACTCCACACATATACATTCCTCTGTGTATGGATTTTACAGCGTAGGGAGGAGGGAGCAAAGGTACCAGGATTCAGAGGGGCCTCAAATGGGTCATACAGTTTCTTAAAAGGGTCCCGAAGGGTGTCACGAGTGTTCCAAAAGGCCCCAGAAGGGTCCAAGTGGGTCCTCCCAAATCCTCCTGGTCTTCCGAGTCCCCCGGGTTCCCGAAACCCCGGGTCCCCCGAGCCTTGCGGGTCCCACATATATCCCCCTTCCCTGGGTCACCTTGCCTCAACCAACCTAGATATATTTAATAAAAAATAATGCAAAAATTAACATAATGAAAAAAGGGCAGGGAAAAATAATAGAGCCCAAGAAAGAAGAAATATTAAAATACTAAAATGAAATGTTAATGATCTAGAAAACGAATTATCATACATCCACCCAACTACTGATTAGATTTGATTTGATTCCCAGTTCCACCAGAGCCTCAACGCGAATCATAATAGGCTCCTCCGTAGGGCTCGGTGATCATGGATTCCAGTAGGCTCGCACTTTCAGTGTGCGAAAAAAAAAAGTTTTTAAAGTTAAAAAAGTTGAAAATTATTGCAATGTCAGACGCACGCTGATGCGCATAAGAAAAACGCTTAGACGTAACGGAACACGCTTCCAATCATTTTGCAGTAGGAGTAGTAGTTTGATTTTATTTTCCACCGGAGTCCCAACGCGAAGTTAATGCAGACTCCCCCGTAGGGCAATTGAAGAGTGGTAGAGTAGGTGCAGCGTAGATTACGAATAGGTGCAGCGTAGATTACGAGTAGGTTCAACATAGATTCTGAGTAGGTTTAACGTAGATTCCGAGTAGGTTTACTGTAGTTACAGAGTAGGTTTACCGTAGTTACAGAGTAGGTTTACCGTAGTTACAGAGTAGGTTTATCGTACTTACAGAGTAGGTTTACCGTAGTTACAGAGTAGGTTTACCGTAGTTACACAGTTGGTTTATCGTACTTACAGAGTAGGTTTACCTTAGTTACAGAGTAGGTTTACCGTAGTTACACTGTAAGTTTACCGTAGTTACAGAGTAGGTTTACCGTAGTTACAGAGTAGGTTTACCGTAGTTACAGAGTAAATTTACCGTAGATATAGAGTAGGTTTACCGTAGTTACAGAGTAGGTTTACCGGAGTCACAGAGTAGGTTTACCGTAGTTACAGAGTAGGTTTACCGTAGTCACAGAGTAGGTTTACCGTAGTTACAGAGTAGATTTACCGTAGATACAAGGCAAGTTCAACATAGATACAGAGTAGGTTCAACGTAGATTCCAATTAGGTAGTAGTAGATACCGAATAGGTTCAACGTAGATACCAGAGTAGGTTTAACGTAGATTCAGAGTAGGTTTACCGTAAATTCAGAGTAGGTTTAAAGTAGATACAGAGTAGGTGGGAGCAAAGGTTCCAGGATTCAGAGGGGCCTCAAGTGGGTCCTACAGTTTCTCGAGAGGGTCCCGAAGGGTCTCAAGGGTGTCCCAAAGAGCCTCAGAAGGGTCCAAGTGGGTCCCCCAAATTCTCCTGGTCTCCCAAGTCACACGGGTTCTCGAAACCCGGAGTCCCCCGAGTCCCGCAAGTCCTACGAGTACCCCCCTTCCCTGGGTCACCTTGTCTCAACCAACCTCGATATATATAATAATAATAAATGCAAAATTTATCACTATGAAAAAGGGCAGAGAAAAATAATAGAGTCCACGAAATAAGAAATAATAAAATGCTAAAATAAAGTGTTAATGGTCCATAAAATGAATGATCATCCATCCACCCCAAAATCATTTAGAACTTTAGGAGTAATATGTATGCACGCTAGTGCGTAAAGGTAACATTGTCGAGACTAGTACAAGGTATACGGCTACACGGACAAAGTCAGCTCCAACAGCAACACAATACGACCTAGACCGCCACGCGGTCCTGGTCGACCACAGTACACTTCATTTATTCAGGTAAGACTCAGACGGAATGAATCCTCGCCTCCAATCATTTAGAACTTCAAGATTAATATGTACGCACGCTAGCGCGCCCAGGTATCATCGTTGGGACCACAGACAAAGTCAGCTCTGACAGCAACGCAACATAATGTTTACAGCTACGCGACCTAGTTAAGTAGAGGTACAATTTAGTTATTCAGGTAAGATAAAGACTCAGACAAAACGAATCCCCGCCTCCAACCACTCAGAACTTCAAGAGTAATATGCACGCGCGTCAGTTCGCACAGATAGTATCGTCGAAATTGGTACAAGGTCTATGACTTCACGTATTAGATCAACTCCAACCGCAACGCGTCACAAGGTTTATAGCTACGCAGTCCAGGGCAACCCCCGAAACTACATATGGTCCGTGCACCCGCGAGCGAGCACAGACAGAAGAAAAAACACCTATTCACAAAATCACAAAAAAAAAACTCCCGCACAAATTTACTAGCATTATTATAATGCACGACAAAATTGTAGATCGTGAAGAAAAAAGTAAGGGCATGTTCGTCACGGTCAGAAAAAGTGCTCGGATTATTGGTTACTATGAATTAGAGTGACGAGGCCTTCTAGCGCTGTGGAGCCATCGTCCTTCTGGCACCGAATGTCAAACCAGCAAACAGTGTTGCATCAAGTTAGTATTCGTGTATTCTTCTTCCATTGTTCGAGTTAGGTATACTGCTGCGCAAAGTCAAAGTCCTTTGCGCGGTGAACGTCTATGACATTCACGGGTGCCACAGGAGGTACATGAACTCCTGAGGTGCTGAGGCCATATGGTCCCAGCTCTCCCCGGATGACAGTAAGGAGGATTAACACACTACCTACCCTGCTTCAGAGCCCCAAGGATTCGCAGTTGTTCTTAAACGTGTGTCTACGCGCTCCAACACCTGCTGAGGGGGAAGATGAAGAAGAGACAGAAAACGTGAATCTCATGCATGAGATATACACTAGATGTAGGGAATTTCACGCATAAGAACAGCAATAATGGAAAGAAAAAGAAGGGATAGTCGTAGAAAAAGGTTGCATGAAAGAACGAGCGCCATTTAGCTATTATTTGCCACCCGAAAAGAGAAAAGTTAGAACCAGTATGTGTATGTTAGGGTGTACGTGTCTGAGCGTGTGTGCGTGTGTTTGTGAGCAACGACTATTAGGAGAGTTGTTAAGAAGGAGTCTGAGACAATTGGTAGGAAATTTGAACTAAACTTAGATGCAAATGACGTAAATAAAAGGTACGCAATTAAGAGAGGTGGAGAAAAGGAGAGATAGTGAAGGGTGAAGAAGAGGAGAGTCTGAAGGGAAATAAGGGTGTTCACCTACCTGGTTGGGCCATGATTCCGCGCGGCCCGTGAACTTAACAGATGCCTAGGAGGGGGGGGTAGATTTTACCAGAGTAACACCGCACAGTCCAACATAAGGCTCCTGCGGGCGTCAAGCGGTAAATATTTAAAATAACCCAAATTTGATCACCAGGAAAACACCACAGCTAAATGATAGAGTCACTGAAAGAAAAAAAAATCAAGGTATGTGCTCCACACATGAAATGTAGCGACATTACGTCAGCTAATTTCATAAATTCAATTTGTATTTTGTAATTGGAAGTGACACGTCATAACTCTAGATAAGCACGTTTACCGCGACCCAATTCTGGTCTACAATCCCAGGGCTTATTTGACCCTTATCCATGCCTGGTATCTGTACCTACTACCCGACTAGTTTTTTCAACTTTGAATTATGTTGCCGAACTTTGTAGGTCTTATCGCATAACAGCTTTCTATTCAAAATTTAAATCCTGAAGTACAATCTGCCACGAATATAAAATTCTACAACCTCAGAAGGAATGTCTGTTATAAATACTAATTATTTTATTCCCATATGTTCGACGATATTAGTTCCCTCAACCAAAGAATCTCCATGACATTCAGAGAAAATGGCATCAACAGTATCATTTTTTTGGCGAAGTCTGCATTCATACGTTTCAACCCACCTCGATTGATGCAAGATATCCAGTCATCCTGAACGTCATCTGACTTTCCTGTTAAGAATGGATATTTGGAGCTGAATTTATTGACAACATAACCTTAAACGTATTCTCTGCCTTCGTGAGCATCTAAATGCTCGCTTTCAATATCAACACCATCAATTCCCTAATCATTGGAATCATTGTTTTTTTGCAGCAGTTGAAAAAGATTTATAGACGAGGGAGGTGATACATGGGAGTACAGATGTATCGCTGTTCATATTTTTCGGATTTTTTTACCGGTGAGCTTGCATTTTGCAGTTAAACGATGGCTGAAGTAACACAGTCAACATTTTTAAAGTATTGTGTTTTGGGGTGTAAGGACACTAAAACGTTGGAACCGCCTAATATGTATGCCTTGATCCTGTGTTTTAAAACTAAGATGGCAGGGATGGTCATAACACGAACGCATCTGTCTGATAATGCCGATAATGTGTTCAATGATATCTTGACTTAATCGTATAGTCAACAAGTAGCGAATGCCACGAAGAGCATGTAAATCGTCATACAGCGACACAATTGACTTCGACGATATAATAATACTATTTTGAAATGCAGTCACTTTACCCGAAACTGTCGAAGAAAGAATTGTAGATATGGTTTAATTTAAAATGTTCATTTGCCATTCGGATTTGTGTATGCGTCCTTTCTCTTTTTAGAACCGTTACACATAACCTGAGAGTTCATGATATCGAATCAACTATCTACTAACGAAATAATTTTTGCTGTTGCTTCCCAGTTACTGCATTTTAGCTTATCCCGTTCACCTAGGAAGGAAAGGGCATTTGACACAGTAGCTGAAAGCAGATGAACTGCTGTGAGGACTTCCTGACATTCCGCTCCTCTAACTTTTAAATTGTTTGAACTTATTTTTGGTGCAATTTTGAAGTCTGAACTAGAGGCATTGCAAAGACTTCATTGCTGTTAATGACAATTCTATGATCAATTAGATTATTTCGTACTAGTTTTACAAAAAGCGGAACGTCGGCAAACACATGAATACGGCGGTTCTCATCATACGGATTGGTGAAGAAGTTTCTTTCTGGTGATACATTTACCGATTTCAGTAGACCTTGATTGCAGCCAGCCCTGTCACACACAGTAGCATCAGTAGACCTTGATTGCAGCCAGACATGCCACACACAGTAGCTTCAATTATTTTCATCAAATTATTTTTATTCATAATAAGATCAAAATCAAAAATAATTGGATGCTTCCAGTGTCCAACAATACATCTAATAACGGCAACCTGAACTTTGTCCTTGGGTTTATACGTTCTGTCTGATCCTCTGTCATATAAATATTTTTTTGACACCGACATCTCGTCAAACGACATAATGCGTGCGCTTTCACACTCAGTCATATTTTAAGCTTTGGCTGCCATTATGTTCAGAGGAGCTCTCACGAGTCCAGGCTAACCATAAATTTTTTGAATCCATGAATTGAGTAGAATGAACTAGTGGAAACTGAAGTGAAGGCGCGAGTGGAGGAGGGATGTAATGTGTTAGGTGCACTAAAGAGTGTAATGAGCTGTAGGACGTTGGGAATGGAAGCAAAGATTGTTGTTTGATGATTATAGATAAGGTTGAAGAGAAAAAGAGGAGTGTAGGAAGAAATAAGAAGAGTGAAAGGAAAGAGAGTAGGAGATAAAAGAGCTGGCTCTACCAGCAACCAAGTACCGTTTTACGGAGTTATCCAAGTAAAAAATCACTATTACTTGCTTATTTTAAATTAATTTGTTGCGAGTTTTCAACTTCGCTAGGATCAGTCTAGACACCCGGCGAGGCGACCCGCCCCAACCCCTTATATGGGGCCCAAGCGGGACGCGCCCCAAGCGTCCAAACTGTCCTCCCTCTCCCCTCTGAGTTAATTAAGCTTGATTCAAAATTCTTACTTCTGCTTCTTGTGACTATTATTA
>SDVV010032808.1:0-11378 GCA_016164225.1 Gammarus roeselii
CGTGTAGCCGCGAACCTTGTACCGGTTTCGACGATGCTATCTGAGCGCACTGACGTATGGACATATAACTGACGAGGTTCTGAGTTGTTGGAGGCGAGGATTCGTTTCGTTGCATCTGAGTCTTTATCTTTCCTGAGTAAATATATTTTACCAATACTACTGGATCGTGTGGCTGTAAATGTTGGGTTGCGTTGCTGTCGAAGCTGACTTGGTCCGAGTAGCCGTGAACCTTGTACGTACCAATTTCGACGATACTATCTGTGCGCACTGGCGTATGGACATATACATGAGGTTCTGAGGGGTTGGAGGCGAGGATTCGTTTCGGTTCATCGGAGTCTTTATCTTACCTAAATGAATAAATTGTATTTATACAACTAGACCGCGTAGCTGTAAATATTGTGTTGTGTTGCGTTGCTTTCGGAGCTGAATTTGCCCGTGTAGCCACTGACGTTGTACTAATCTTTATGCTACCTGTACGCACTAAGGTGCGTACATATCACAGTTACTGTTCTAAAAAGAATGGAAGCGGAGGTCAGTTTCGAGTAAGCGTTTTTCTTTTGCGCACCAGCGTGCGTCTGTTATTGCTAAAACTTTCACTTTTTTCTAACGTTGAAAGCGTTGTTTTGTTTTTTCCTCGCACACTTAGGCGTGCGAGCCTGCTCTAATCAATGATCGTCGAGCCCTACGGGGGAGCCTATTATGACTCACGTTGAGGCTCTGGTGGAAATGGGGATCAAATCAAATCAAAATCAAGAAACCTCTGCCCCCGCTCTCCACCTTTTCCCCGAAACAATAAGCCCATGATGAACCTGCCCTTTCTTTCCTCTTCACGTTCCACAATTCAGTTGTTTAAAATAATGCTAGTATACTTCTGCGAGATCTCCTGTTAATGATTTTGTGAATAAGCTTTTTTTCAGTCTGCGCTTGCTCGCACGTGTGCGGACCATATGTTATGTCTGAGTTTGCCGCGTAACTATAAACCTTGTGATGCGTTGCGGTTGGAGTTGATCTGATTCGTGAGGCAGTGGACCTTATACCAATTTCGACGATACTACCTGTGCGCACTGGCGTGCGTACATATTACTTATTGAGGTTCTGAGGGGGTGGAGGTGGGTATTCGTTTTGTCCGATTCTTTGTGTTCCTGAATGAATAAATTTTAATGTAACCGAACTAGGCCGTGTTGTTGTAAACATTGTATTGCGCTGCTGTCGGAGCTGTCTTTGTCCTTGTAGCCGTAAACCTTGTACCAGACTCGACGATGCTGCCTGTACGCACTAGCGTGCGTACATATTACTCTTGAAGTTCTGAATGATGAGCGTGGGGTTTCATTTCGTCCATCTTGCTCAAGTAAATGAAATGTACTGTAATGCGTTGCTATTGGAGAAGACTCTGTCCGTGTAGCCGTAAACTTCGTACCGGTCTCGACGATGCTACCTGTGCGCACTAGCGTGCGTACATATTACTCTTGAAGTGCTAAATGATTAGAGGCGGGGATTCGTTTTGTCTGAGTCTTCATCTTACCCGAAAAATGAAAACTACTGTAATATAACTGGACCGCGCAGCTGTGAACCTCGTGTTGCGTTGCTGTCAGAGCTGACTTTGACCGTGTACCCGTGGACCCTGTACCAATTTCGACGATACTATCTGTACGCACTAGCGCACATACATATTACTCGTGAAGTTCTAAATAATTGGAATAGGAGGGCCGTTTCGTCTAAACGGTTTTCTTGTGCGCACCAGCGTGCGTCTGACACGCCTGAAATGTTCAAATAGTTTAACTTTGACAACATTGTTTTCCTTGTACACAGAGGTGTGCGAGCCTACTGGAATCCATGATTATTGAGCCCTACGGGGGAGCCTATTATGACTCACGTTGAGACTCTTGTGGAAATGAGGCCAAAATCAAATTAAAATATATACTACACATACAACCACTATAATATCAGAGCAAAGTACCCATTGAGATACCAGCGGTGCCTGCGACAGTAAATAATAAGAGGGCATTTCCTACCCCATATCTCCAGCGCTGTTTCGCACCCCGTATCTCCAGAGCATATTTGCATTTTGTATCTACAGGGCATATGTGCAGATATAAAGAAACTACTCCTAGAATTTCCTCATTGTCAGGTTTGATGAAAGAAAGTTATGTAAAGTTTTCCAGATACAGAGGTATGGAATTTTGACGTACTATCTCGACAATGACCAAGTCATAGCAATCTTGTAGAATTTGCATTTTGGGCATTTTGAATCTGTTCACTCCGTGGCATCGCGCAGAAAACATGTATCGTTTGTGAAATAGAGAGAAGTTTAAGGTGCTTCTGGCCTATTATTCTGCCATTCATTCCTGCCAAATCATGATTTTCACCATATGCCAGATGCACAACAGCCATATCTTCTTTTGGCAACCTAGCCATTTTGTCTACGCTGTAACACTGAGTAAACCGATGCATAATGACGAAAAATTTATCTATATACCCAGATTTATAGGTAAATTGTCATCTTCAATTTATTAAGGCAAGTTGGAACTTCGATCCTCCGTATATAGAAAACTAAATTGTTCTGATTGGTATTATAATCATGAAGGAACTTTTACATTTACCTACTCGGAGCGAGTATCTAGTTTAACGCCCTGTATGTATATGCATGCATGCGTATGGCAGCCGAATTTCCGGTTATTCGTAGGATTGTTTCAATATTTCTGACTTGCAGACTCTCAAGGTTGAGAAGAAATGGATGGGGTATGTTGAGTATTGGTGGTAAGAATAGATGTATCTTTGGTTTCACGTTGAAAAGGGTCCCGACGAACTGTCTTAGTTTGCTGATACGGTAAGATCAGAAAGGGAAGATTCGGTTATCAGGGTCGAGAGAGGTGGGGTAGTGAGCTGTCGATAAGCTGCATCGCTAACTACAGAAACTTGTCGAAAAAATAGTTCGACAGTCGTTAAGTCTGATCGCAATCCTCGAGCCTGCATCAGATAGAAAAATGTTCAGTGAAGCTGTGTAGAAATCATTCGCGTAAGTGTGACCTTATATTATTTATTTGATCAATCTGTGGTCCAGTCAAACGTGAAGCTCATACCCACAGAAGCCAACCGTGCTAAAGACTGGCTGACGCTTTCACTCTACTTTACTTTTAGAATGAAATTTGAACACTTTTTGCACGAGATTGCCAGGAAACGGGACACTTCAGAGAATTTTTTGATTTACTAATTAACATAGTTTAATGCCAGCAAATTTTCAAGGTTCTCTGTTTCTTCTCAGAATTGTGGCTGCAATTGGTTACTGCTGCACTGCACGCACAGTGATCACAAAGTTCCGGCTGCTAAGCCTCTTGGAGCAACCCTATAAGGTCCTCGATCACGTAATCAGGCAGAAAGTTAGCGCTGCGGTTTACGCCCTAGAGTTATACACCAAGAAGGGCGGAAGGGTTGTTGAGAAACCTTTCTACGACGTCTGCGAAGTCTTTACGGAGATCACCTTCACCTTGGAGATAATGACTGCAGGGAGAGATGGCTGGAAGGCACTCGAGTCATTTGAAGGTAAGTTATCTGAATCACTGAGCACCTCGAAATAATTGTAGTTTGCACCCACTCTGCTAAGGACCAAACAAGGAAAGTTAACAAATGGATGATAATCGAAACTTTACTAATTCAAGACGTTGTATGCGCCTTTTGCTGAACACTCGGAGAACCCCGAAATAACACTGGCTGGTCCAAAGTGTGTGCTGGGACCTTACACCGCACGTCTGTTTTGCTTGCAAAGTGTTCTTATAACGTTAACGATAAAAGCGGTAAAGCCGGTAGAGAGGCCTTCAAGAGGTAGCCCAGTCCCCCCCGGCTCCTGGCGTGAACTAGGGAATTGATACGGGAAGGAAGAAACTATTTGAAAAGGGCCAGCATCACCTCCGGAGTGATGAAGACCAAGATTCCAACGGCCAAGAAAGTCGGCATCTCAAAGACGACCAGTGCCACATTGATCAAAGATGACAGATAAACGACCGCATCGGGGAGTTGACAAGAAACATTCTGGGAATTATGTACTCGCTAAACCAAGCACCGGCCTTTATCAGCAGGAAGCGGAAGTTGCCCTCGTTGGTTCTAGCGCAATCGTCGACCGCCTAACGAGAAAAGTGTTATGTCGAAGCTTTATTCATTTCCGTCCACGAACTCTTTGAAAAAACGTCAAACCAAAGAACCTGCTTCGTACTCAATAGTCTCTACTACCACATCCGATAACAGCCGCGACGACTCTCCACACCTCTAAAACCCTAACCGAGCTCAGAGGGCTCAAAGGAAGAAGCAGTACACTTCATTTAATGAACACAGCCTGTTCAACAAGAAGCCCACCTTTCCCGAACACCTGAAGGTCACGTTCGACGCCAACGACAAACCGGATATTTGTCTCACTCTACGAAAAGAGTTGGGCTCTTTCACAGGTCGTCCAGTCCTGAGCGGCACCACCAGCGGCGACGAAGGCTTCGCCATCAGCGTAGACGCGAAACTTCTAAGTGACGCAAATTTAGGACTGGACTTTGTGAAAAGCCATGCACAATCGCACCACACCAGACTTTCTCTTAAAGTCAAATTCTTAATTTGAAAACCTCGTTTACAAACGGTATGCAGTTACAAAAACAGCAGTTCAAGCCTTTATGTAAGCAGCACTCAAGGTTCTGTTCAGGCAATGGCATGAACGCTATCATACACTTGATCATAAGGATACAGAAATTACAATACAGCTACATAGAACACTGGTGCGGATACAGATATTAAAACTGCACGCATATACACATTACACCAGATCGGGAAATCGCGTTTTTTCAGATACTGTTTATTAACACAACGGGGTGGTCCCTAGTGTATGCTGGGACCACAGCATTGTTTGTGATACTTTGAAATAAACGTAGTGTGAAATTAGTACAGCCGGTAAGGAGGCCTCCAAATTTACTCCCTGGCCCCTGGCGCGAACAAGGGGGCCCAATGGGGAGTACGAAGAAACTCCATTTAGAAGGGACCAGAATCCCCGCCAGAGTGCCGAAGACCAGGAATCCTACGGCCAAGAACGTCCGCCTCTCAAAGATGACCAGCGCCACCTCAGCAGCAGAAGACGATCGGAGACAACCGCATCGACGAGCTAACAAGGAACGTCCAGGAAATATTGAATCGACTAAGCCAAGCAACCGACCTCTCTGAGCAGGAAGCAGAAGTTTTCACCGCAAAACCTAGCACATTTTGCAATCGTCTAACGAGACTCTAGGGTCATGCCAAGACCATTTTTCTCCATGTCCATGAACTAGTATAGAACCAACCAACTAACTTAAGATCCCGCAACTTACGCATGCACCTCCACTTTTACGTCAGACGAAAACTTCGACAACTCTTTCACCCTACAAACACCCCGATCAATCGCAAAGGGCTGCAAGGAGGAAGCAATACTAGTCATTCAATGAACACAACTTGTTCAACAATAATCATACCTTTCTCAAACACCTGAAGATCACTTTCGACGCCAACGACAGACAGGACATTGGTCCATACAATCTGCAAACAGAGCTGGGCTCTTTCATTGGCCGCCCAGTCCAGAGCGACGCCACCAGCGGCGAAGAAGGCTTTGCCATCAGAGTAGACACATAACTTCAAAGTGACGCGATTCTCTCCAAACGCCGACTTTTTGGAAAGCCATACAAAATAGTGCTACACCAGACTTACTCTAAAAGTTCAGGTTTGATCTACGTTGAAGATATCCCGAAGGATGAAATCGAGAAGTACATCACTGGACTCGTTCAGTACGACGACTGCATTGTCAAAGCTAAGGTCGTACCGAGGATCCCACCAAGGAAAGAGACGACCACAGCCGTAATACTAAAATTCCACTGCCCTACTCCACCAAAATAGCTAGACATTCCCTCTGCGCCACCAGAACCAAGGGGACACCATTTGAGAGACGTCCGATGCGATGTTACAAATGCGAGAAATACGGACACACGAGCAAACAATAAAGGTGAACACGGATGCTCATATTGCTCCCAGGACGACCACGACAAACGGGAAAATCTCCAGTCGTGCCAGTCCGAGGAACGGCACTTTTTATTGCATAGTAAACTGATGCCCAGCCGGACACAGAAATTGCCCAGAGGAGGAGACTGAGAGAGCGATCCTTCAATACCAGTTAGATCACGGGCTGTTGTCTCAATGCCCTCTTCTCAATATGACCCTCCTACCCGGGAGAGAAGATCGGCACAATTTCATTCACTTCCTCATAGCGTTCAACGAAAGTGGTGCAAGCTAAGTTGTCTTCTCAACTATTCCATTTATAATTATGAAGACACACCGAACAACTAGGAGGAAAACCGAAAGAAATTCAACAACAGGAAAAAATATTTATGGCCAACGTCACACAACGTGAGCATAGTAACGTTATATTAAAGATTAACCACATGAACAAACTCGGACAGTTAAAATGAATCAGTCCTTCAACAATACCAAACTAATTATATACACCTCCCGTTACACGCCTACAACAGACCTCAGTGCTTTCGCTGGAGGTCTAGCTGAAGACTACGGAGTTACCGAAGTCCGTCAAGCAACGTGGATAAAATCACTTGACGCAAGTTCTACTGCATACCAAATTACCTTCCCGGGACACTACTCACCAGAAATCATAGTAAACGCGGGTGAACAAGGAAGAATCAAAACCTACCCAGTTGCAACATGGCCCCCTATTTGCTAAAAATGCCTTGAATACGGCCACGTCATCGCATACTGCCAGCCACATACACCCCAACGTTGCAAGAAGTGCGCTGGCGAGCACGACTGAAAAGACTATACAGCCCGCCACCCATAATGCTATCACTGCTCATGTTTCCACGAGGCAAGCGACCGCGACTGCCCAGTACACATGGAACAATAAGAAATAATAATCACACAAAACGAACGCAGAGTTACACGGAAACAAGCTATCCAAATCTGCAGGACTGTGACCCAAGCCGCCTCAATTATGTCTTGAGCAGTCAAATCGACAATCCAACTGAACTCTCCCGACGACATCCATACATCATTTGAAAAACATCGTATCGAGACTCCAACACTCCTACCTGGCTGCAGCGTTTCCTCACTCAGCACAGCGACCGCCCCCCGGGAGAGTCTACATTAACTTCGCGTTGGGACTCCGGTAAAACCTTTGAAACTACTACTACTACGACCCAGAACCCTTGGGCCAAATCTAAAACGCGAGCACCACAAAAGCTCCAGCAAATCACTCAACCACTCTAAATCATCAAGGTCTGAGTGCGAACAGCTTTCTAAATGAACACCAAAATTCTCCAATGGAACTGTCAGGGACTCTGAAACAAGAAAGACTAATTATCCCAATCTTTCCCTACGGGGGAGTCTGCATTTACTTCGCGTTGGGACTCCGGTGGAACATAGAAGCAAATAATGAATAAATAAATATTATCCCAATCAACACCACCCACAAACCTTTAGTGATAGGCATCTAAGAGATCAAACTCCGAGAGACATCCACATTCAAAATCCCTCACTGTATCATACACCGCCGCGGAGGCCACACCAACTTGACTGTTCACGGCAAAAGGGCACTTATAGTCCATCAAAGCGTACCTCACCTCCCCCTTCCCTTGAGGACAGAACTCGAAGCTAACGCTATGAAGATATGCGTTCCATGGCCAATAACATTGGTATCCAACTACTCATCTCGAAGCCATAACCTCTCTGAAGCACTAATGACCGAATTGCTAAGCCAACTGCCCTCGCCAATACTCATCTTTGGAGACTTCAACAGATACCATGGAACATGGGGATGCTTGAGAACAGACCACAAGGGAGTGATAATGTGTAACACCATAAACACTCACAACCTGGTCCTTCTCAACGACGGACAACCCACCCGAATCACTCTCGGAAGAACCGCTCTACGGTGAGTCTGCATTAACTTCGCGTTGGGATTCCGGTGGAACATGGAAGCAAATACTAACACAAACACCCTCGAAAGTGAAACTCCCATCGATTTATTCATATTTTTCCCCACTCTTGCACCCCAACTCGTTTGGAGAGTTTTGCCTTCAGCACACGACAGCGACCACATCCCAGTCATCATATCGCTTCTTACCAACCAACCAGCCTTGACACGCAAGAACTCTGATTCAACTACAGGACAGCCAGCTGGGTGGAATACTCGGCGGCACACATTGCGTGGAGCGAAATGAATGGCATCCCCGGAAACCTTTCGGAACACTATCTCGGCGCCCAACTATACAAAAAGTTTTAAGCTGCAGCAGAGGCAAGCATTCCCCAGTATGCCCCTTCAACCTTTCCGAAACCATGGTGGGGCAGAGAGGTGCAAGAAGCACGAGATGAAGCGTGAAAGGCTAAACCATGCCTACCGACGCAGACGGTGCCCCAGGAACAGAGTAGCGTGGAAAAGGGCATCGGCTATATACCGGAAAAATAGTGGAGAAGAAACGTAACAGCTGGACCTAGTAAGTCAACACTACTAATCGAAACATCCCCCATCCCTCAGGTGTGGGGAAAAAATCCGACGTATCCAGGGAAAACCCGAGCGACCTAGTAACATCCTTTCGAACTGAGGCAGAACTTATTCTTCTCGCGCGAATTCGCAAATAAACTAGCTCAGACTTTTAGCCAGATTTCGCAATCAACAAACTACACGGCTGCTTACCAACGGGAAAAGGACTCTCAATAAAGTGTACATCTCGACTTTACTTCTAGAAACGAAGAGGCCTACAACAAACCTTTCTCCTTCAACAAACTACAGTGCTCCATAGACCATACACGTAAAACTTCACCTGGGCCAGACCGATTTCACGAGCAAGATTATGAACCTCCCAGATAGCGCCCGTGAGCACTTGAAAGTGTTCAACTATCTGTAATCGAACTCATTTTTCCCATAAATGGCGGGAATCCGCAATTATCCCAATACCCAAATACGGAAAATTCCACGGTGACCAGTCACATCGCTCATACCAGCGTCCTCTGCAAGACCATGGAAAGAATGATGAAACACGCGCAATGTCGTCAAGGTCCTTGATGTGCATGCAGGCCTGAACAGCATCCAGTTTGGAAGCCGCAAGCGCCACTTTACGACGGACCACCTTGTAAGACTGGAATCTGACATTAGACAGGCATTTGTCCGAGGGCAACGCGCGGTTTCCTTATTTTTCGACGAGAAAAAATCAAACTATACTACCTGGAAATATGGCATCATGAAATATCTCCACCGCAGAAGGCTGAGATGCCACTTGACAAGTTACATCCACCAATTTTTGCAAGACCGCGCCGGCAAGGTTAAGGTCAGCGGCACCCTACACTTGTAAACCTTGTCGCCATATTATCCGCAAGAAATGGGCGTCCCCCAAGGAAGCTTCCTCAGTGGCGCTCTTTTCTACTCATCATCGAACAATTGGCAGACGTTCCCCCGCACGACGGGAAATTCTCTTCACTATGCGTGGACGACTAACAAATAAGCTACAGGCACCCTAGCCTCTTGACAATTTAACAGGAACTCCAGTAATGTCTAAACCTAGTCTGATACTGGGCCTCCTTAAACTGATTCCGATTCTCGCCCTCCGAAACGAAGAGCATGCACTTTACTCTTGTGCCTGGCTTATACCTAAAAACAGCCCTAACGTTGAACAACACTCCGCTGGTATACGAGGAATCGTTAAAATTCCTCATGTGTGGGACCCTAAACTCACATGACTACCTCTTATTGCAGCCCTGGAGACTCTGCTAAAAGGCAACCAGACTCATCCTCTAAGCAACATCCTTGAAATTCGGAGCCGATGTGGATACCGGCATGACGTTATTCAGAGCAATAATACGTTCGCGCATTGACTATGGAGCAATTCTTTACGGTTCAGCAGCCAAAACCACCCATGAGCCTCTCTCCATCGTAAATAACGCGTTGCGTATCACAACCGGTGCGTTCCATTCCACACCCGTCGAATCCCTGAACGTGCTTGCTAACGAGCTTCCTCTTCCGCTCCGGTGAGACAAATTCTCACAACAGTACTATTTCAAGAAGAGAAGCTACATCAATAGCTCAGCACTCAGTGACGTCACCAACATTCTCGAGACTCCTCTTTGCGGCTAAAAAGATCATATGATCACCCTTTTCTCTACGTGGCTTCAACCTGCTGACCTCACTGAACTTCAGCCGCAAACTCTTGGGGTGGATGGATGATAATTAATTTTATAGATCATTAACACTTTATTTTAGTATTTTATTATTTCTTCTTGCATGGGCTCTATTATTTTTCTCTGCCTTTTTTTCATGATAAATTTTGCAGTGGTTATTTTATGATATGCATCGAGGTTGGTTGAGACAAGGTGACCCAGGGAGAGGAGGTACTTGTGGGATCCGCGGGACTCGGGGACCCGGGGTTTCGGGAACCCGGGGGACCTGGTGGATTTGGGGTGGTCCACTTGGACCTTTCTGGGGCCCTTTGGGACACCCTTGAGACCCTATGGGAGCCTTTTGAGAAACTGGGGGACCCTACAGAGGCCCCTCTGAATCCTGGAACCTCTGCTCCCCCCTCCCAGCGCTGTAAAACCCATACACAGATAATTGTTTGTGAGATGCATGAGTATAACGATTAACCATTACAGTCCGCGGATTGCTGGCGCAAGGGGCGAGGGTCGCGCCATGGCTGGTTGAGGTGCGTCGAGATCAGTCGAAACATGTTGAGGCGAGTCGAATTGGGCGCGACGAGCCGAAACTGGCCGAAATGATTCGAGGCAAACCTAGATGAGCTGAGGCGAGGGGTCTCGGGGGACTCGGGGAGCTCGGGAAGACCCGAAGGACATGCGTCACCCTCCGGGATTCATCGGGCTCTTTTGCGACCCAAGAGACCAATGCCCCTCCCCCCCCCCGCCCTATCCCCTTGAACCATCAGTGCGAAATCAATAATCTGAGCAGTTTTTCTGCCCGTGACGAACCTGCTCTTTCTTGTTCATGTCTCACAATATTATAACGCTGGAGTATTTGTGCGGGAGTTCATGTTTCTGACTTCGTGAGTTGGTATTTTTTCTTCAGTCTGTGCTCGCTCGCGCGTGCACGGACCATATGCAGTTTCTGGGTTTGACCTGGACTGCGTAGCTATGAAACCTTGTGACGCGTTGCGGTTGGAGTCTATCTAATCCGTGAAGCCATAGATCTTGTACCATGCACGCTCTGTCGCGCGTGCATGTCATTCTTGGAGTTCTGGGTGGTTGGAGGTGGGGATTCGTGTTGTCTGAGTCTTAATCTTGCCTGAATAAATAAAATGTAATAAAAATAAAATAGACCGCGTAGCTGTGAACATTGTGTTGCGTTGCTGCCGGAGCTGACTTAGTCCGTGTAG
>SDVV010032809.1:0-11378 GCA_016164225.1 Gammarus roeselii
ATATACCTTATTACATATGCATATATATACACTTAAATATATATGTGTGATGAAAAATACTTAAATAACAATATAAAAGCTCTAGAAAGTTGACTTTTTATTACATAAATTTATGTTCAAACTTTGAATTAATGGAATGAATTGGAAACTAAAGGACTTCACATGTTATGATGCATGAAAGGATTATATGTAATTTTCAGCTCCAAACTGGGACCCATTCATCAAAGCGCAGATCTCAATCCTTCGGATGAGGCCTGCAACTGTATGCGTCGTGCTTTTTATTTTCTCATTTCTGTTGCGGCTGTGCTTGGCCGTTTCTTCAGACATTCAAAAGCCGTTGGTATGTATCCGATTACAATGGATTCCATCTCTCCCAAACCGGTAATTGCTCGGGCTGAGAAAGCGGCTGGATTGTTTGACGGCTAATTTCTAGTTACGATAAATTGTCCGATAAAAATGCGAGACACTAATTGGAGCGGGTAGGAGGATTTCCCCGACCAAACAGCCGGTCACACTATTGTTCTTAAGGAGGAATTCTACTATCAGCAGGATGGTGCTCCGTCTAGCTGCTGCAACAAGTGTCTGGCACTTTATTGGGACACATATTTTCGAAGCGAGTAATTAGCAGCCGAACGAACCAGCCCCGGCTTGCTCATAAATACTAAACAACACAGCTGCAACCTCTCCCTGCTTCAGAGCACTCTGTATAGGAATTATTTATCGGGAGGGCATTTTCGACTGTGCCAACTATCAGTTTCTCTATCCTACTGCTTCGATCTACCAAACACACATGTTGTAGACGATCAAAATACTGTTCCTGCTGTTGTTGATCAAATGCCTATTTGTTGTTGCCTGTCGCTCTGGCCGTTGTTTCCACACGGAAATCCGAGGATTTGCTGACAGGAAGGCATGGATGATGTCGGTGTACGAGTCCTAATTCTGTTGAGGGAGGGTTTACGGAATCATTGTTCATCGAGAAATGAATACGAGTCTGAGTGATGTGGGCATCGTAAACATGTAGAGTTCGGTGTTTCCGAGAGAAACCGTGGGTCGCAATGTTCAAAGGGCTCCTCTTTTCTTGGCTAAACTGCATGTGGCTCTTACTGTGGGCGAGACTGGCGAATATTTCTCCTGGATGTTTTCCCTACCGAGTACCTGTAGCCCAAGCAATGTTTAGATCCACGAGTTTGAAGGGGTTTCCATAGAGCCGGAACAACATGCATGTTGAGCTCTCTCAGCTTCGCCATCCTGTTCCTGATCTGCTACAACTGGACCATTTTAATTACATCGTTTGCATACCTGGCATCTGCTGCCAAACAGCGAAAACAATGAATGCATTTCATATTGTGGTTTGTGTTGAGTTTATCAGCTATAGTGAGCTGTAAACTGTCTGGCTGCTGCTAAACATGGGAAAGTTCTACGCATTTCGGATGAAAAGACAGTTTTTGGTGACTGCACACTCTTTTGGGGGCTCCTGTTCTACGTGTACAATAGACGACATAAATGATGTCCATTTGCGTTTTATTTTCAATAACTCAGTACGAAGATTGTACGTTATTAAGTATGCATATACATACAACCGTCTCCTCTACACCTAGAAGAAACAGCCGAATGTATGGTACACTAAAAAATAACACAAAACTCGGGAAATCGTTAATACTGGCTTGCTCAGTACATGTTCTGAGTATTTACTAATTACTAATTTATCTTGTTCTTGTGCTCTGTTTCAGAGTTTTCTGTTCTGTGTGCCGTTCTTTTGAGTCTTCTTCTTTTGAGTGTTCCTGCTCTGAGTGTTCCTGCTCTGGTACCTCTCCCCCTCTATGAACACCTATGCCGCTTGCCACCTGCAAACCATGGCTGGCCTTGAAGCAGAATATCCACATGAAAAAGGTGGCTGAAAGGGTAGTGCTAATGTCCTAAGTGCTCCTATTTGTAATGTTTCCGTTCTGATTGCTTCTGTCCTCAGTGCTCCTGCTCTTAGCATTACCGTTCTGAGTGCTCCTGTTCTGAGTGCTGCTGTTCTGAGTGCTTCTGTTTTGAGTGCTCCTGTTCGTTGTGCTCCTGCTCTGAGTACACCTGTTCTGACGGCTCCTGTTCTTTGTGCATCTGGTCTGAATGCTCCTCTTTCAATGCTCATATGTTGTGCTTGCTGGCGCCATTCGATTACTGAAAGCAGCACTCAGACCAGAATTGGGGTCTGACCCGATGTGTGTCCCTCCCTCGTAGGGGGCGGGGAGGGAGGCGAACTCGCTCTCCAGGTGGTGGTGGCCCGGGGTGTGGAAGCCCAGACCGTCTCGGATCTGGAAAGGTTGGTAGGTACAGCGTCTCAATACGTATCGAAATTAATTATTCAGAACACATACTCGAATAATAGACAAATAGTGTGTGGGAAGTGATCTATTGCAGTTCTTTTAGCCTGCAAGCATAAATGATGTTATTCACAGCGTATTCCATAAGTAAACTTTACACTCTTCGCTGTCGTGACAGAGATCGCGGTCATGGCGACTAGTGTGTTTGCTGTCGTGACAAAGAGATCTGGGTATTAGCGACTGCCGTTCGCCATTTAGTCACCGTGGCTGACTGCATGGCGGGTCTAGTTGCAGTGCCACTCTTTTGTGATACATGTTGTGCGTTCCACCCTAGGAAATTGGCAATGTACTTCTCTTCCTCCATGACCTCCCATCGATTGCCAACCTTTAACTGTGGAGGGCAATGAAGACACACATCTAATGCTTCAAAAAGTTCCAATTGAAGAAGTCATAATGTTGATTATACATGTGACCTACAATCCAGCCGTTTTAGAATACATTGGATGCCATCATAAGTGCCTGTAAACAAAATACAGTTTAGTAAATTTCCACATCGATCTATAAGCTAATCAGAGAAACACTACCGCAATGTGTAAGTGGACTTTCAACATATCTTATCGGTTTATGAAAACTCAAACCCACATATTATTATGAAAACCTACATCGTCAAACCTACAAAGCAAAGTAATCAAAAGAGCATTTTGCCTTCGGAATTTATGAAATTTTTAAATAGCATGGCAGACTTGCAATGGAACGGATGTCAATTTTTTCACTGCTGTGAATGCAGATGTGATTGCTGATATTACAATTTTGGCATCCGCGGAGGCAAATTCGGATTCGAATAACAAATATTACACCCACCTGGACGCCGCAGCGCACATTCAACGACCAGTTACATGGGAGGCCTCTATTAAATATTTGTATTTTGTTGACAGCTGCGAGTCCAGGGCCGTACGTGTACCCGACTAAATAAATGAATGATCAATTGTACAACCTAAATCATGCAAAAATAGCATTGTTAAAATATATAGACCAATATTTCTTACACGGTTCTGTTACAAATCTATCCTCAGATGTCTCAAATGCACAAGCAAACATAATCACAGTTGAATGATGTAGTTTTCGACTGGAACTCGTTGTGTCAGCATCTAATTGTGTTTCCTCCTGTATCGTGTGTAAGCTGTGCCTGACCTGGCAAACGGTGTTGGACCCGTGGCAGACGGGGAACCCGAGAGCAGTGGCTCAGAGGCCGGAGGAGGTGATAAGGTCGGCTCGCTCGGCAGTGGTGAGAAAGCTCAGCGAGTAAATTTGCTCCGATCACTCTCAAGGATGAGAAAAGTGCTGATGTCGTGGTGAGCACTGTACAGTGGTTTGTCGCAAGAAGAGTTACTCAAGACAAGAAAATGACCATCAAAACCCCTAATCGACGTCTGCAAAGCGGGTGAGCTGAAAACAGCGTTTAAGAAGCTGCAAGAAATTGCGAAAGATACACTGGCCGTCTGCAAACCGGATGTTGTCGCCACAATTGATGGCAACCCAAGGACTACCAATACAATAATGGACATAATTTACGAGGTGATGCAAGCCTGCAACCTCTCTAAACTGCCGACTTTTCTACCAGGATCCGATGTCAGTAGATTGATCCCAGAAGCCGATGCAAGGAAATTAAACAGCAAGATGGAGTCCAACAGCCCCACACCTGAAAAACGCTTGGACAAACTCGAGGGACTACTTGAACAGGCAGTACGCAGGATAAGAGAAGAAAATGAGGCTGACAAGAGGAGCCTACTGAAACATCAGCAAAAGGCAATGCATGAAGAAATCTCGCCATTGAGAGAAGATTTAAAAGCCGTCTAGGAATCTATTACTCGACTTGAAGCAGTAGCATATATTTCCTACAGGAGTGCAATTATACCAAAGCCACGCTCGAACTCGACTAAAGCCACTCATGAGCAAACTCCAAATAAGGAACACTGCAGCGCTCAATCTGCCACCCCACCACCTCCCACTCAACTTGCCACCCCACCATCTTCAGCTCAACCTGCCACCCCACCACCTCCCACACAACCTGCCACCCTACCACCTCGCACTCAATCTGTTACCCCAACACCTCCCATATTTGAGCCTCATAACACCCAACCCGCAAAGCCAACACAGCCTCTCGCCACTGTAACTCACGCCACCCAGCCTCTAAAGCCAACGACTCGACGATTCAATGAGGCCTTTTGGCTGCTTGGGGTAGATTTGGAGCTGCACAAGAGAACCGATACAACAAACAAGCCTCACTCAACAAAGGTAGCTGATAAACAGGACACGGAGGTCAAATCGCCTGCTCCACGCAAATAAGACTTAACTGGGGTGTCTGGGGCTAATTGCATCCATCGGCAACAGAAATGAATTGGAAGGCGGGAAATATGAGAAAGTCGACCGTAAAAGAAAACGAACTAAACACCCCGTTGGAACAGGTCGAATGACATCAGAAGGCATCTTTTTCTTGCAACGAAGCAGCATATATGTGTCCAATCATGGGGACATCACTCGTGAATAGATTTTGAGTGAGATAAAGAGACTAACCGGAGATGGCAGCTACACAGTAGAGGAGCTCAATCGTCTCGGCAAGTTTAGTGCCTTTACCGGATATGTGGCCTGCAGGCGCACGCGTCCGGAAGTTCTACGAAAGCAAGAAAAGCTTGGAGCCCTTCACATGAAATCAGGAAAATTATTTTCTTCAAACCAAATGCAAACTTCCCTAGGAAATCTCCGTCTGGTTACCTTCAACTGTAATGGGCTTAACAGTGCAGGAAGCTTTGTGAAACAGCTGTGTACAAATAGTTATATATGTGCATTGCAGGAAACATGGCTGTTCAAGCACGAGCTCCCGGTTAGTCTATCCAGAGATGGCAACGTCATTTCTTCAATCAATTCAGAGGAGAAGAAACTTAGAGGACGCCCGTTTGGTGGACTAACCTTCCTGTGGTCTGATAGAGTGAGTCCATTTGTAAAAATTGAGCAGTACAATGATTATAGGAAACATGGGTTATCTCTAAATTTAGAGGGTATGTCTATTATAATTATAAATGTGTATTTGCCTTATGCAGCTCAACATAATGTAGAATTTGTAACTGTGTATAATGGGAAATTGGAGGCCATCCTTCGCGGATCAAGACATGATCATGTATGTTTTATGGGGGATTTTAATTGCCACCCTGGCAGCCGCACATTTAATGATTGGCAGATACTTCTGACAGATAATGAACTAGATTTTGTGGACGTGGCACTGTTGCCCTGAGATACACACACTGAAGTTGATCACAACGGGAGAACAGTAAAATAGTTAGATCACTTAGCCCTTACCTCAGCAATAGCCAACAATATTACTAGAGTGTTTGTGGGGAACTACACGCCTCTGTCTGATCCCTTGCCGTTCCATGCAGAGCTCTCATTACATACACTCCCTGTAATGGTTAATGAGGATACAGCCACACAGTCCATTAACTGGCAATTCAATGATAAAGCTAAGACCAATGTATTCTGTTCAATACTTATCAATCAGTTAAGGAGCTTGCCACCAAAGGTGCCACGGATTCATGCAGCAGTTGACAGAGACAAGTTAGACGAGCTTTATTGCGTTATTTATCAATTGCTACTGCTGCATCAAAGTTACTAGAAATAGTTATCCATAATAGGCTTATCGACTGTCTGAAAACAACCCCCAACCAATTTGGATTCAGGCCTCAGCATAGGATGGAAATTGCTATCTTCACATTAAAGCAGACGAATAATTACTATGTCAGTGGAGGGTAACCTATGTACCTTTGTTTTTTAGATGCTATAAAACATTCGATCGTGTCAATCACTGGACACTGTTCAAGAAACCAATTGAAAGAGGGGCGCCAATTCACATTGTTAAGCTACTAATGTACTAATACCAGAAGCAGGAATGTGAAATACGATGGGGAATCAAATTGACAAATACGTTTCGAAGAACAAATGGTATAAGGCAAGGAGGCCTACTATCACCTCTCCTTTTCAATGTGTTTGTAGATAGCTTTCATGACCGACTTTCTCTTAGCCGTGTTGGGTGTCACATTGACGGATGCTGTGTTAACACGATTAGCTATGCAGACGACATGGTCCTTCTGCACCCACATGCCGATGCTATTCAGACGATGCTGAATATATGCGAGACTGAGGCCGCAAAACTAGACATCGAGTACAATACCAGTAAATCAGTGTGTATGCTAGTGAAACCACCCAACCAGATGTTCCAGTACAGACCGGACGGGGAGTACTTAGTGGGACCCCGCTGGAGTATGTGGACAGTTTCCCTTACTTGGGGAATTTAGTTACAAATAATCGGTGTGATAATGACGATATCTCTAAACAACACCGGAAGTTAAATGCGGTTGGCCACCATCTAATAAGAAAATTCCACTTTAGTTAAACGGATGTTAAGCTGCAGCTTCTTAAAACGTACTGTTATCCTATATACTGTAACTCATTGTGGTGTAATTTTACCAGGGGTACTATGAGCAAACTGCGAGTAGCATACAATGACATATTCAAGAGACTGGTGGGTGTCCCAAGAAGAACGAGTGCTAGCCTAGTATTTGCAGAATATGATGTTGATTGCTTGAAAGTACGAGCAAGAAAAAGTGCATACAGCTTCCAGGAACGAATTGAAAACTCAAATAATTCTTTCCTGGAGGCAGTATGCAACAGTGAGGGATACGAACTATCTCCACTTAAAGAAAGATGGGACAGAAAACTACATGTGCAGGAAGATCCTGATATCAATAGGAATAATGTTTGACTACATGCGGGTGGCTGTCAGGTTGAGATGCGACCCCGAGGATGTTCACTGATACGTAGCTCAATACTAAACCTCTCCGAAATAGTTTTTTGCATACATACTAATGTGGGAAAGGGACATAAAAGGTATTTTAAGCACGATTGTCTCAAACTTAATCTGTAAATTGTTGTCGTGTATTTCAATTTTGATCTGTCTCCACGTGTGCTTTATTATCATTTTTTTACGATATTTTTTCATGTATTGGTAGAAATGTTTTTCAGTTGAACTCATTTTCTGTTGTAACGATTATTGTACCATCGAGTGCCTCAATAAAGATTATTATTACTATTATTATTATTATTATTATTGAAACAATGAGTGTTTTTTAATACACGGGCTGTGTCAAAGACTCTTACAATAGCGATAAAACCCATTTCATTTGTATAATTGTTAATCTGCACACTTAGCACATAATAAAATAGACATTAGATAAGAATTCAACACATCCCTATAAAATAATCAATGGAAGACGGCTCGCGAAGAAGCAGCCCCGTGCTACGTCATTACCATTACGACCTATTGTCCCAACAGATCTTCGATGCGATCCGTGTGCGATCATTAGTTTACCGAGAATAATAAACAATTTAGTCAACTCGTGCACGCTTCGTAGTTGTTTACAATATTAATTAGCAATCACTTGTGCAGGCTTCGTAGTTGTTTAAAATATTAATTAGCAATCAGAATTAGGATGCTGTGATCACGACATTATGTACCAACAAAATCATTGTTTTCATTTGGATTTTTTGTCGATTTCAATTTAGTATTGTGGTCACAGCTAAAGGTAATGTTAGATATTACATTTCGTTGAATTGTCAAACCTCTGTCAATGCGTTTTAAATTATATTGGAAGTGACTCTCAAAATTGTTTGGTATACCTCGTGGTTGATCTTCAAAATCAGTCTGAAAAATGATCCTAACATCATGTTTATAAAATTTAGTGATCTTGCTGATCTGTGCTCGTGTAGAGAAGAAGAAGATCACGGCAAAGAATTTGAGGGTTTATTAAATCCTTTGCAGTTATCGCGCTCTGCATAGCGTTCGTGGAATGAATTTTTCTGTAATATTGTGTAGCACATCCGCATAGTATCAACAACATCCTTATGCAGATAAGGCTCGAGATGCGCACATGAAGACAACATGTGGATGCATGATGCTCCGCGAATTCGGAAGTAATGATTGGTTTGAAATATATTACCCAGTTAGAAATGATACTGGGGACTGACGGCCTAACTGCACACATATCTTATTTATCTGCCATTGATTCGTTAGGTATGTATAAAAGAGGCTTTTAATAAATATTAAGATGGGGTGAGAGTTGAAGCAACGTTTAATTTTTGCTGAAGATTACTGGGGCTCCATGCCGAGGTATTCTATTGTATCTATACAATTGTGTAGGTACGCAATTATTGAAACATGAAAATAGTGCGAAAAAACATACGTTCAATGACCGAACTGTAACGATTTCCGGTAATAAATTTTTCCTTGATTTTTTTTACGTAGGTAGTGTGTAATATCCGTGTTTTGAACTTCGTTCAATCGCTCAACATTCTGTGTGTTAATGTTTCCGGCATTCATTGTGGGAAATCCGGGCTATTTTAATGTTACGTGATTTTGACTTTTGTCCGGATAAACATTTGCTACTGCACGCAAGTCACTCTGCGTGGTTGCATTTCTAAGTGTAAATAAACTCCACCAAGAAAAGATACAGTCCACTCAGTTCAAGCAAGCTTTTACCCAGATGAATTTTGCCTTCTCTCGCTGTCCATCATTTCGGATATCTCTGCGAAATATCTTGTAGTTTTCCATTGCAGACACTCCCTATGATTATACTGGCAACGACTGGAAGAGCAAGGAAAGAAACTTTTATTGAGGTCAAAGAGAAACGACACGCTCTCTAAGATTGACTGGGGAGCATCAAAGTCCGTATCTTGTATGTCGTCTGTTTGGATGACAATAGAGCAGTTGGTGCTCAGAGAAACATAAAACAAGAAATTTGTACGAGCTTCTCATTCAGAACTATCTCAGGGTTTGGAAGAGCGCATTCACGACGATTGCCAGCTAATGGCGTCGTGTCTGTTTACTCAGTGTGCTTTCTAATGCTAGCAAGAATGCCACTGACGGACTTGCGCAGTTGAATATGAATACGCACCAGCTTGCTAATTCCCGATGTTGGAATAGGTGCAATGGTATTACGAGCCTAATTCACATTGGTGAAATATTTATTGATGTATAAGAAAAAAAAGCCCTCCCTCGAGTATGAGCTAATACAAATAAAGTCTACGACCCGCAACGTAAATACATTATGCGTACTCAATTATATATTATAAATTTTGTTCATAAATATTGAAAAGTTATCGCATATTTATATAGTTGTCATTGAAATACCCTTTCTAGGTAAACAAAATGAGACGGATTGCATCAGAAATATAAATGTCTTCAGTCAAACAAAGCCACAACACCACATGCCGGTGCTGACGGCTCCTTACAAATTTGATGGCTTTGCAAAGGTCAGCGTGTCAACCGATGGGACTGTTGATAGCAAAGCCGAGAATGAGAGGGATATGAGAATCGAGGAGATTCAAAGGGAACGAGTGTGAGATGTCCTTTAACGCAATGAAGAGGGTTGGCTTTCGGAAGCCGGTGGAATGAAAAGCATTGTGAAAACAATGTAGAAAGTTTGTTGTTGAAGAGGTTACAAGGTCGAAAAATGGTGTGATATAATGAGAGACAGCAATTCAAAAACATGATATAATAATCATCAGGGCTCGGAATGATTCATAAATTCATTGTTGTCGCTGAGGTGGAGCAGGATAAAAAAAATGCAAGCTCAATTAATGTGAATTGGAAGCGATCGCAAGGTTTGCAGCTTCGCAGCCGACATTGGTGGAAAACCTTAGATGAACAGGTCGGAATTGTCCACCCTAACGAAACGGGGCTCAACCAATCTTCTTTGCTAACCACCAGATGGTGTTGCCGACGTCATTGGGGTGAATACTGCCGTGTTCCAGCGTAAGGGCGCAAAGCGAGGCCCCGCAAAACACTTTTCTCTCAAAAGGAGAGATTTTGACCTGCAGTGTCCGGTGGACAAATTCATTGAGTGTAGAGGAAAGACGGACTTCGATCAGCATTTTTCTTCGTGAGTGACTCAAGGTCATCAAGTCTGAGGCCGTCCTGACCAGCAACAGGACCTCGTGGAAAATACTTTATTCCCTTCATGACATCTTCTAAAGCAGCGATAACTGGAGAAGCAAGTTCACCATCGGGAGGAATTGGGAGTGGTATATCCGTTGGGCTGTGCGAATGTTCATCGTGAGTAGTTAATATGTGTCCAAGAACCGCTTTCTAGAGTCATTTTGGTGGGTTATATTTATTTATTCGGTTCTGGTAGGATTAGTGTTATTCCAAATTTCTGATGGGGCGAGGCGTAGGGATCCCTTAGGCAAAAAGTTGGATGCGCTCCTGGAAGATTATCTGAGTTTGCTCTTACCTGTTCCTTGTCTTATAAATTTGTTTCCATGTCACGTTTGATACGTTGTGAGTGTATATATCATCATATATTTATCTATGGATTATATTTCTATATTTTTTATGTGAACATATACGGGTGTTTTCTTATCTAGTTGTCGTATAATTGACTCATTCAATGCTTGATTGGGTTTGGGATATTTTATATGTTATGTTCATTTATCACTTTATATTCTTTTATAGGATTAGTATGGTAGGTATGTCTTATAACTCAATTTCCAACCTTAGTGTGCGAATGGTCCTGTTTGTACCAGGCTGAAGGTAGGATTGCAGGCAAGATTCTGTGTTTTCCATCTATTTATTTCATATGTAGATACTATCTATAGGATTAGTATGGATTATTAGTATGATTTTTGGCGAGTTTAGGTATCTATTGTGGGATGATGCAGCACCTATGGTCGAAAATCTATCTACCACATATTGCATTACCGTTTTGAAACAGCTATATCAGTATTCCAGTGACGCGTTTTTCCATTAGCGAAAATACCTGAACGATATGGATTTAGTGTATGTTAAAATATTATGTTATGTATGCTTAGTAATGATCGATTGATTTATGTTGAATTTTTAGTGTTTCGGAATTTCGATCAGTTAACTCATACAGTTTTAGGCATTTTAGGGTATTTAGGCTTGAAGCATCCACGTAGCAAGCTATTTCAGGCATAATTGGTTGGTTGTTGCATCATTGTAGT